>VCAZ01000091.1:0-17500 GCA_005784505.1 Bagarius yarrelli
GGAAGCATCTGTATATGTCTACAATATTGTGTTATGGACTTATGGGATGAACACGACAACGACTAGGATAGCTATTTTTTTAAAAGGTATACACTCCTTATAGCTGAAGCCATTATTATCATCGTCTAATAATTAATTATCTGTTATAGTATAATTCTCACCTACCTTCAGAGCTAAAGTTGCCAGTCGCTGGTCGTTTCAGTTCCAGAGTACTTCCAGTAGGATCTGGTCCTGCTCTGGATCCCCTCTCCCTGGGAAATGCCCGGCTATGGACCCTCTGGATTTCATTGGTTGGATAAACGGGGCACATGCACTGGAATGTTCTCCGGAACCACCTGAACCAGAGGCGGGGGTAACGGCTCTTGCCTGTGATTTCCATATACCTGCAGACATCTCTCTTCCAGAGCACCGATCAAAACGGACTGGTTATTGACCACAGCAGCGAGATTGGAGAATCGGGCCTCGAGATCTCTGTAGCGTGCAGAAAGCCGCATTGCCTCTGTTGTGGCATTGAGGATTCGGCCTTCAAGTTGTGCAAGCTCTAGAGAATTATCCGCTTGCGAATGATCTCGTGCAGAAGCTGCATGTAAAGCTGTGTGACCCTGGAATTCATGTTTCGAGACTCCTTCCGTAGCAGTTTCATCTCACTCACCATGTTGCCGTCCACATCCACCACTGTCCGCAGGGTGTCTATCTCACGTCGTTGCTTGGACATCAGCTCACGGACATCTGCTATGTCCATTCTGGTTACACGATCTTTGTCTGGAAGCGAGCCTCCACGACTTGCACAGATAGGACCAGTGATTTTCTGCTCAGGAACCAGGAAGGTGTATGCACACTTTTTAGGACTATCCTCTCCTTTTTCCTCCCAGGCCCTCCGTCTCCGTGACAGGCCAGTGCTTTGTCCCCATGTCCAAGCACAGAAGAGAACACAAAGGCTCCAGCAACTGGGTGGGTCCCATATTAATGGCGTCTAACTCTTGCACAAACACTGTCAACTTAGACAAAAGAAAGAATCTCATTACAGAATGTTGATCCTGTCATCAGTATTAGACAGTATAGAAAAAGCCAAGAAGATTTTGTTTATATCTTGGTATTAGTATATATTAAGATATAGTATATATCTTGGTATATCTTGGAAGTATGGTACGCAACCCCTCTCTTACTGAATATGAAGAAGACCCGTCTCAGGACACCAGGTCTCAGGCCATAGATTATGATTTGATCTGATGTGTCTATGCTATAATGAACCTAATATTATTCTCTTATGCAAGGTGCAGAGCTTTCTTATACGTTCATACTGTAGTATCTGCACTTAGCCACTTAAAGATGGATCAAATACACCAGTGTAGACTAAACATCCAGATGAAAAACTGATCTTTCAGGAAACCCTCAGAAAGGGTCACAGGACTTTTTTCACCAGACTGTAGAATAAGCATATAAATATGTGGTCTTGAGTTGTAGTCCCTAGACTTCTTATTGTGGAGCACCTGCAGTTTCTTTATACAACCTAACCTTATGCTCCAATACACCCGAATAAAGACACATTATCAGCTGGTGCCTGCTAATATTATGAACAGAAGCTAAGCTGATTCCACTTGTTTCCCATTTTTGTGCCAGCACTGGTAGACCTTCAGTGAGAACTGAACCCTGCGAGGATTCTAAGATTCCAGACATTGCCAGCTCCAGATGAATTAGGCCTTGTGAGGATTTAAGGTATTTAAAGCGAAGATGCCAACGCGATGTGGACTTCGAGGATGTCAGCAGGTTGTACTTCCATTGTACAACTCCCAATCAAAGGGACACTGCTCATAATCACACTTTCTGCTGTTAAAAATAAAATAATTTATAAAACACACCCTACAGTGTGCATAAAGTGTTACCCAAATTCTTCTTAAGTCTTTGTTAGATGAATTCTTTTTTTTTTGAGTCTGGTTCCTCTTAACGTTTCTTTATCTTACCATCTACTTGAGCTTTTTCTTGCCATGGTTGCCCCAGGTTTGCTCACTTCGGATGTTTTTGATAACATTTTAATTTCTTCTTTTTCCTAACATTAACCGTAGACTTTTGTATGTTCTGTAAAGCTGCTTTGAGACAATGTCTATCGTTAAAAATGCTATAGAAAATAAAACTGAAATGAATTGAATTATACACACTAATTCATAAAATCAATGTTCAACATTGAAATACAACAAACTTACACGCTATCTTTCTCTCTTCAATAAATAATATCTAGTATAAATAGTTAGGGTCACTGACCAAAAATACAAGAGACTTTTTCCATTAACTAAGAGGAAACTAAAACCACACAAGTACCTGCAAGTCAAGTTCATTTTTTGGGGTCTGGATGATGTACAAATATAATCAGCCTCAAATGTTAAAAAACACCTGTGTTATATGTGAAATGGAAGGCCAAGGTATACTGTCTGTCTCATTTATTTAAAGAGCGTCTGTCAGTGCCATTGACTTTGCTTCCTTCAAACCCCGAGCCAAACATAACTAGCCATATCCATATTTGGTGTAAGGGTGGAAAAATTGCTGTAATTGTAAGTACATGACTGACATCAAGTATTAAAAAGCTGCTGGGGAAGGAGTAAATCTCAGGTAGAACCAAACCGAAGGTCTTGTGCTTACAAACAGTGTGACAGGCAGTAAGGGTTTCAGTGGTTTTGTGAGGATATCCAGACCTTTTGACTTGCCTGAAATGTTCTAATAAGAAAGATTATTGGATTATTTTTCAGTCCTTAAGTGCTGCAGTCGTAAAAAACTCCCTTTTTTTCTTTTTTGTTTATATTCTGATAGCACAGTTTAGTTATAAATTATTCAACTAATCACTTTATAATAGCTGTGTTAAAAAAAGTTAATAGCCTTATTGTCTGTGACTCTTAATAGAAATTTGATACACAAGGGCAGGGCACTGGCTTAGTGGTTAGCGCCGTTGCCTCACAGCAAGAAGGTTCGATTCCTCTGCAGGGGTCTTTCTGTGTGGAGTTCGCATGTTCTCCCCGTGTTTGTGTGGGTTTTACTCCGGGTTCTCCAGTTTCCTCTCACGGTTCAAAAACATGTATGTTAGAGATTAATTAGTGATTCTAATGCCCATAGGAGTAGTGTGTGAGTTGGATTGAATTTGGGGGGGGGGATGGGGGGGACCTGTCCATGGTGTCCCCCTCCTGCCCTTCACCCTTTCAGAGACGGCTCTCCCCCCCGTCTCTGAGAGATCCCGACTGTAGAATGCCCAAAAATATGATAAAAACATCCTAAAATTTAGCACGAAGCCGTAATGAAGGTCAACTTGCTACTTCAATAATGCCTAGATCAATAAGAATACACCGCCAGTATTTACTGACAGCTTCAGAATACTGACAAAAAATGTATTTACTCCCCAAAGAGGTGAATTTTTCTTAATGCCACCATTAAGCCCCCGAATTTCGGAATTAAGGGAATAAGCTGGTATGCCGATAAATGAATGAAGAATATTTATGTTCATGGAATCTGGCTAATTTGACTGCATAACCTAAAAAGAAAAAAAGAAAAGAAATCCATAGGACCCCTAAACATAAAGGGAAGGTGGTAGACAGTGGTTAGGTGTTGGAACTGCTAATTGAGAGCGTCGTTCGTATCCCAGCATCCCACCAAGGACCACTGTTTTGCCCCGAGCAAGGCCTTAACCCCCAATTGCTCAGTGCTGGATAGGCGTCTACCAAATGACTTGACATGAGAAACCTATTTTCTAACCCCATCCCTAGATGGTATTTTCCCTTTTAATGGTCACTTTAAATAAAAACTAGAATTTTTAATTTCGCTTATGCTTTAAATAACCACAGTTTATGAAAAGTCTAAACTTTATGGGGGGGGGGGGGGGGGGGGGGGGGGGGGGGGGGGGGGGGGGGGGGGGGGGGGGGGGGGGGGGGGGGGGTGTATTTACATGTGATGCTAAGTCTCTTTATTCTCAGTAATGGTTGGAAAAGAGAAGAGCAGAATAAAAATTATCCAAATAAAGGGCTGGAAAATGGTGTCAGGAGAAGCATGCTGTCTCCCTTAATGCTCAGTCCACTTGTCCTTGGTGTTTCACTGTCATTATGGAAGTAGGATTTTTTTCTCAGAAGCTCTACATCTGGGAGAATCTCTCGTACCGTGTTCCAACCCATTCTTATAGAAGTACTTAAAAAAGATGGTGGTACCAGCCCAAATTCTTCAGCTCATCCGTAAGCAATCTGGGAAATATCAAGAAGAGAGCAGATGTTTTTAGTTTTTTCTGAATCAGATTACCCATCATCAGTCATGGGAATGGCACATAAATAATACTAAAGCTTGGACTAAACAAACGTGGGAAAAAAGGTTTTAAAGAATGTTTTGGGTCTATTAGGAAGCAAATGTTTGGCTCTGACTCTTAATTAAGACAGTTAACGTTGTACTTGGAAAGAAAAGTTTGAAGAATGTGGCGAAATACAGAGAACTTATAAAATCCTAATCCTGATGTTGAGCTTATGAGCTTTTAAGAGAGAGAAAAACTTAATTTCTACATTTGGTAGAACAGCCTTATCGCCTTACAATTACCCCTCTTATCAACTGAGCAATTGGGTTTAGGGCCTGCTAGGGGACCCAACCCAGTCGTTCAATAGCGTCCACCACCTTAACCACTACCTTGACATTTTTGGCAGACATTATTTGGTGCTATATTGAAAATCCTTGATTGATAGTCCAACAACTTACCACTGAATACACTTCCTTCAGCATACATTGTTTTTTTTCAAAGAGTTGATAGGGCAAAAACTGGATTTTAATCGATAAATGTGGTTTTATGGCATTTGGGTTTTAAGAGACCATTTCTAAAATCTTTGTGAACGAAACGTCTCCTACCTGAAATAGAAACACTCACTGTTATTTTTTGCGCGTAATTGTTTACGAATCAGTTGAAAAAACACCAAGAAAGCTGCCAACAAAGCTTAACACCAAAGCAGTGATTATTACAGCATTTGCAGTATTTTTGCTTGTCCGCATATTAAATTTAGATCAGTGAGATCGTGCGCACTGGTGGGAAAATATGTACTGGCTTCTTTACGGAACAAACTGACGATCCGTTTTCTAAACGGGGCGCGACCTTGAGTATTTTGGGTGTGACCTGCAATAATTTAATGCGAGGCTCCTTCACCTCCTCGAGCTATACGGGTCAGCTAGCGGACTTACTTCCGTGTAGGAGAGACGAGTGCTGTGTATTTGGGTTTGAACAATGGATGTATTTTTTAACTTGTCCATTTTGTCTGAAATGCGTCGCAGACACTCCTAGGTGGTACGAATTCGACAAACGCTGAATGCGTTTCAGAGACATGTCACCTATATTTCACTTCCGATAACTGCCTTAAGAAAAGGCAGTGATAAAAGTCGTAATAAAACATAAAAACCTTCAATTATAGTGATCCACTTTTTCCCGGTTATCTAAGATTTTAGCATCTTGACAGTTCAGATATTAAGCTCTTGACTAAATCTCTACACACACCTACCAGGACTTTTTTTTTATCCAGACAAGAAAAGGTTCTCCGTTGTTAAAGGTGGTAGCACAGTGTTATTGGTGGACTTGGAACTTTGAGGCCCGCTCGTTTGATTCCCACTCCACCAGCCCACTGCTGGGCACCTGGCAAGCCTCAACCTCCAATTGCTCAGTTAATACAGGAATAATTGTAGGATGTCTGCCACATGCTGTAAATGAGAAGTGTCTGATGTTTGCATATGGTGTCAGCAGGTTGATTGCGCTTTAAACGAGAATCTCACATGGTTGTGTTTTTGGGGAGTTCCTGAATCTCATTTTATCTGTCTTCTTTATCTAAAACAGTAATTGAATCTGTTTTAACCAACTTTAATAATCCCGTGCTAATGATCGTTTGAACAGGGGTTCCCCAACTACAGCCGGGGGGTCAGATACAGCCCACCTTACGTTTGGAGTGTTCCCGAACAATGGCAGAGACAATTGTTTAAAAATTACAGTTTAAATCAATGTTTAACATCAAATATATCTGTATTAATAATAAGGTGCCTTTCAAACTAAATCCCCCTTCTTATAAGGTTAGATTACGTTTGTTCGAATTCTCCACAACAGAAACGCTACATCCACATAACTCCACATGATGACATGTGATAGCCACACTCCACCAGCAAATGATCGACTTTTTTGGAGGAGAAATTAAGTTAATTCGAATGCAGGAATTTCACCAGAAGTGGGAAATTTTTTTTTTCAGAGGCAAATAAATGTCTGCTTTTCTAATCTGTCATCGTTTAATATTCTATAGATTTTTTCCTGTAACAATATGTTTATTTTCTTTCAAAAAGATCAACTATCTAACACAGGGGCAAAAAAATAAAAAGAATATTTAAAATCATAATAAAAGCTCCCAATACACTGGGACTCACTTTGGCTCATGTGGTTTTCTGTACAAACCAACCCGTACCCTCAACCCACAACCCCCTACCCCCCCCAACCCCCATTGAAGAACCGTGATGGACCCTCAAGAAAGAGATAAAACGGTTGTCCAGCTCTGTTTTTGAAAACTGTTTGTCAGTTAAACACAGATTTCGTCGTGACATCCGATCACGACTCCGATTCTTCTGGTTTTCATTTTTAAATGTAACTAAACAAATGATCGTACTTCCTCAGTGTGGACAATGTGACCACTTTGCAATAAGAACCGTGACTTTTTTCCGGCCAGTGAACCTGACACACACCGACGCAGTCCCATTTTCCCAATCTCAGTGCAGATTACGCAATACGCCCACGACTTCTATCATTATTCTTTGACAGTGGTTTTAGTTAGAATTACCACACCGGAAAATAGACTACAGAAAATATAAAAAAAATAAATTATCTTATTTAAAAAATTAATTTGGTTATAATATTTTCTTTATGGTTTAACGATAATTAAAAATCAACTATTAATATTAAAAATACAGCATAAAAATATGATACTATTCATTTATAATTAATTTTCATGATACGTCATTAATTTGTCTATTGTGTTTTTCGAAACTAGAACATTATTTATTCATTTATATCCATATAATTACTATTTTTAATAAATATTTATTAATATTTTATATTTTATATAAAAAGAAACTAATGGTTATTTGTATTCACTACCAACATTATTAAAATCGCACTCTATAAACTGTTTATTATTTAATAACATAAAATGTTTACTATTAAAAATTTATTTTTGACTAGTTTACATTATTTTATTTTAGTAGCTAAACACCAAAATTAATGTTTGCTTTATAATTAAGTAGAAAAAAAGTCTCTTACCTCTGTGTGTCTACAGCCTGTTTCGCTAACTCTCATGTTCTGCTCACTGACTGCTCTGTCCTCACACACATAAAGACCACACACTTACACACACCACACTCACACACACACACACACGCAACGCACACGATACGCTCATGTGCACTCAGTATCGTATAAACTGTAGAGCCTCACATCTAACACAGTGTGTGTGTGTGTTTTGTGTGTGTGTTGTGGGTGTGGGTGTGTGTGTGTGGTGTGTGTAATGTGGGTCTAAAATGAATTACTTGGGTTTTTTCCACTGCACTTACAACAAAAGCTTTCAGAGGTTTATTTCCAATATAGAAACAATTAAAACAAACTATTAAATTTATATCTTCTGTTAAACATATACTGTTTTCTAACTGTTACTACCAGTGTACGTTTATTTCTACTGTACTCTAACCGGTGTACTGTGCGCTACTGAACTAACGCTGGTATGTTTCTCATACTGTATCTACTTGCTGTGTACTGTTTCCTACTGAACTCTAACGCTGTGTACTGTCTCTACTGTACTTCTAACTCGTGTCCTGTTCTCTACTGTACTCTACTGCTGTGTACTGTTTCTCCTCCTGTACCAAACACTGTCGTTCTCTACGGTCTCCACACATGTACTATCTCTACTGTACTCCACACCGTTACTGTTCCCTACGGTACTCCAAAACCTTGTCCTTCTCTACTGTACTCCAACCCATGTACTGTTTTTTTACTGTACTCCACCCGTGTACTGTTTTCTCACTGTACTCTAACTGCTGTTACTGTTCTCTACTGTACTCCAACACGGTGTACTGTTCTCTACGGTACTCTATTGCTGTGTAACTGTTCTCTACTGTACTCTAACACTGTAACTGTTTCTCTACTGTACTCTATTTCTGTGTACTGTTCCTACTGTCTCTAACCCTGTAACTGTTCTCTACTGTACTCTAAACACGTACTGTGCCTACTGTACTCTATTTTCTGGTACTGTCCTAACTGTCTCTAACACTGTACTGTTCTCTACTGTACCTCACTGTACTGTTTCTACTTACTCCACACCTACCTGTTCTCTACTGTACTCCAACACTGGTACTGTTCTCTAATGTACTCTATTACTGCTGTAGTGCTGTCTTGCTCTTCTTATACGTTGCCCTATGCTTCTTTGTTGTTCCTCTACGGTTTCTATAAAATGTTCTGCGCTGTTTGTCGCGTTATACTGAACTTTTCCTATTTTTTCTCCTCCACCCTAAAAGATCTCTCTGTATGTCCACAGCTTGTTCATTTCCTCCTGTCAGCATTCAGTCTGACTAATCATAAATACTTCTGATGAAGCTTTAATACAGTTGCAGTTCCAGAATTGTTGATATAATCCTGCCCGTTCCAGCCAGGTCCCGAGTCTTTAATATAACCGTAAATTCAGTACGATCTGATTTTAACTCAGTGTTGCTATAAATACCCCAGGTATATAAGGAGAACCGGACCGGAACATTCTCTTCGAGCACTTGCCTCTGGTGGCTGCTGGACAGCACAATCCAGAAAATCAACTGGCAGAATAGATTTTAAACCCTCCCTCCGTATGTCTCCGTCTTCATCCTATCTTCATTCTGTCGAAAATATACACTTACGTTATATCACTCAACCCCAAAGTTTCCACTCTGAAATCCCTGAAACGTATTTATACTTTTTTCATTCCACACACCTGTGCTCATAAACAAAACTAACCTGTCGAGTAAATAACAATACATGCGTCCGTTAATCGCTGGCTGCAGTGCGCATATACTGCTTCGCATCTGCCTCCATTTAGACTTTTTTTATAGATTCTTTTTCACCGACCATTAAGAAAACAAACTGCCAAACATCGGAACTTGCTCAAACAGACGTTATGCTGTTTTGGAACAAAAGATGCCACAAAAAATGCCATATTTTTTAACCTGTTGTGAACTAGAACATTGTGATGAACGGAATGCTTACATTTACATTTTCTAGCATTTGGCAGAGCATCCTTAAGTCAGAAGCGACTTACTTTATTTCATTACACTGAGCCAATTAGGGTCCAGTGCCTCATCAAGGGCCAAGAGGAACCCAATCTTCTGGTTAACATCAACACCTA
The DNA here is from genome assembly GCA_005784505.1 of Bagarius yarrelli. Lineage (NCBI taxonomy): Eukaryota > Metazoa > Chordata > Actinopteri > Siluriformes > Sisoridae > Bagarius > Bagarius yarrelli. Next base: position 9,396 of record VCAZ01000091.1, read on the forward strand.
ATCATTGGGCTACCACTTTCCCCATGAACACAAAGCAAAAGTAAAACCTTTACACATTTTAGGAAAACTTTAATTGTTTAACTCAAATGGACACAAAAGATACAAGTTTAAGGACAAATTAAGGACAATACATATATATATTATTACATTTACATTTATTATACGGGGTAATTACATTGATCTCTTTATACATCGAGCCATTGGGGATTAGTGGCCCTGCTCATGGCCCGCAGTGTGCTTGGTGTGTTGGAATTGCCCCAACCAATGCAGTTCACACCATCACCTGCACTACCACTATTGTTATTACCAAACTAGTATTTATTTATTTACTTTAAAGGTTTATTTTGTAAAAAATTTTGTAATGAAATTACACAAAATATTCTGCCCTCTGCCTGACAGGGCATTAATTTCTAATGTCCCGCAATTATTCCTTGTTAAGGTCACAACTTGTGAAATTATCAAAAAACGAATCCACTTTAGAAAAATTTCCATATATAATATTGTAAAAAATGAATAAGAATAATACTATAAGGATTATTTAAGATATGTTTACCACAAATAATTTTTGCTGGGCAGAGGGGCCTGTTAGTTGGTTACACTGTTCCCTTGCAGCAACCGGTTTTGGGTTTTATTCCCGCATGGGTGGTTTCTGTGTGGAGTTTGTATGTTATCACTGTGTTTGTGTGTGTTATCCGGGTTCTCCGTTCCTCCCAATCCAAAAACTGTAGTCGATTGATAGTGATTCTAAATTCTGTGATGACTGTGACCGTCATGGTGTCCCCCTCCTGTCTTTCACCCTTTCCGAGACGGCTGGGATGACCCGCAGATTCCTGTGCCCGATTAGGGAATAAGGGGTAGAGAAGATAATGAATGAATAAAATTTTTTTTCCTAGCTTTGATGATGTAACGCATCAAAACGTTTTGGTCATGTGACATTGATGCAATCCTTACAGATGGTTTAATATTAAACATTAAGATTAATTTAATTAAATATCACATTTAATGGGAAATTATTTAGATTTAAAAGTTTGGATGTCTGAAGACTTTAATGCTTTAAGTAATTTTGTGGTATCTTCTTCGGGGTGTTTTTCTGAGGTCAAACATTAAAGTAAAAAAAATACTAAACTAAAGAAAAAAATAAATAAAAATAATAACAATAATACGATATTTGTTAAATTTTAAAGAAGATTTATTGCGATTTAGAAGTAAGTTCATGTTTGCAATTATTTTCCAAATAAAAGCATCTTCCGCCATTTTGCTTTTCTGACAGCTGGCCCGAGAATTGAGCTGTACCACTCCTGAACAGCAGGGGGCGACCTATTGTTTTCAGTGTTATAAACGCAGCTCGCTTCTCTTGTGGCATGTAAACGTTTGGCTGTATTTTTTCACCTAAACACTTTAATAAATTCACCGTTTTCTGATTATTAATGTTGTTTTAAACACCTGCGCTTTCCCGCGGTCGCGCTGTAGTTCAGCTCGATGGTTGGTGCCGATGCCGGTATGGCAGCTCACGCGAGCGAACTGGAGTTAGCAAAGAAAAACCTAACGGACGCCGTTGGAGACAATATAAAACAGTGAGATTTCATTTAATATTCGATAAAAATTAGTAATAATTAAAGAAAAGGGTTTGTAATGCAGTGAAAGTTTATGGGTTTGAGGGAGAAATGTGTTACAACTGGTGTTACAGGAGCTGCTGCCGCGGTCGCATGTTTAGCTAACAGTGCTAATGAACTAACAGGCTAATAAAATAACAACAAATCAGAATATGAAAACGCACAAATATATAAACCTGTAATTAATCGTTAACCCTAGTAATGTCTGCCTGTCCGATTGTCTGCCTGTCCGATTGTCTGCCTGTCTGTCTGATTGTCTGTCTGTCTGTCTGATTGTCTGTCTGTCTCTGTCTGATTGTCTGTTCTGTCTGATTGTCTGTCCTGTCTGTCTTCTGATCTGTCTGCCTGTCCGATTGTCTGCCTGTCCGATTGTCTGCCTGTCCGATTGTCTGTGTGTCCGATTGTCTGTCTGTCCGTCGGTCGGATTGTCTGATCTGATTCTTTTTTGTCGTCTGTCTGTTTCTGATTTTTTGTCTTTTGTCTGTCTGTCTGATTCTCTGTCTGATTCTCTGTGTGATTCTCTGTCCGTCTGTCTGTGTGTCTGTGATTCTCTGTCCTGTCCGTCTGTGTGTCTGATTCTCTGTCCGTCTGTGTGTCTGATTCTCTGTCTGTGTGTCTGATGTCTCTGTCTTATTCTCCGTCTGTCTGATTGACTGTTTTTTTGTCTGTCTGTCTGATTGACTGTCTGTCTGTCTGTCTGATTGTTTGTTTTCCTGTCTGTCTGTTTTAGTTACTGGGCGAATCTAAAGCTGTGGTTCAAACAGAAAATCAGTAAAGAGGAGTTTGATGTTGAAGCTCGGCGTCTGCTGGGACACGACAACGGTGAGAGTCAAATCTGTAAAATAACCAGATATACTTTTACTGTGTAGAGAAGTGTGTGCTGTGTGTGTGTGCTGTGTGCGTGTGTGCGTGTGTGTGTGCGCGCGTGTGCGTGTTCAGCTCAGCTCTCATTTTACCGACTCGGACCTTTGAGTCACGATCAGCGAAATGAACGAATCTTTTCTTTTTTTTTTTTTTTTTTTTCAGTTTAATTTCGGTTCATTTTAGCAAATTATAATTAAAATACTACTACGTGTTACTTTCCTTCCTTTACCCAAACCTTCACACACGATACACAGAAGAGTAATTAGAGAACCGTATGCGCGACTGAACGACTCGCTCTCCGAGACGAATCGCCTCTCCGACCGAAATCACCTCTCCGCGACGAATCCGAGACGAATCGCTCTCCGAGACGAATCGCTCTCGCTCTCCGAGACGAATCGCTCTCCGAACGAATCGCTCTCCGAGACGACTCGCTCTCCGAGACGACTCCTTCTCCCCGAGTCACATTTAAAGATTCGTTCAAAATGAACAAATCCTTCAAGATCGACCGGTCACTAGTGTTTATCCGTGTGTGTGTGTGTGTGTGTGTGTGTGTGTGTGTGTGTGTGTGTTTGCTTCTGCAGTTCATGTCCACAATGACTTCCTGCTGGCCATTCTCACACGCTGTCAGATTATCGTCTCCACACCAGGTACCGTTCAGTCTTCAAAGCGGCTGTCGTTTAAACACTTTAAACAGAAAATGTGTTTTATTCATTTTCTTTATTGTTTTTCTTCCCCTGCAGCTGAGGGTCCCGGTGGTTCTACCTCCAAGCCCGCCAAGCCCAAGGGCAAAAAGAAGTTTTCCTCCGTGCGGCAGAAATTCGACGTGAGTACTGTGTTTGGTTTTTCTCTCTCCCTCTCGTGCTGTCAGCTGATGTCCTTTGTTTGTCTCTGTCCAGCATCGCTTCCAGCCCCACAACCCGCTGAGTGGAGCGCAGACGTTCAGCCCTCGTGACACCGCCGCCGCCGAGGAGGAGGAGATGAAGCTCAGCGCTCACACACTCCTACTGCCCACGCGGGGGCAACTAGAGGCCCGCATGATGGTCACCGCCTTTGAGATGGGCCTGGATAACGTCACCGACGAAGCTGTGAGCAGTGTCGTGTGCGCTCTCGAGGTTTGTGTGTGTGTGTGTGTGTGTGTGTGTGTATGCGTGTGTGATCACATCATGTGGTTAAAAATAGTTGTTAGAATAATGATGCAATATTTTTTGTTGTTGTTTAGGTGCATTTAAAAGACCTGATCACCGCCGTGGTGTCCCGGAGAAAAGCTTACCGTCTGAGAGACACACACTTCCAGTACGCTTTCGGCAGTGACATCACACCACAGCCGTACCTGAAGAACAGCCTGGCTGCGTACCACACCGTCACAGACTAGTAAGTCGGACAAGTTTCTTACAGTGTCCGCGAGGGGCGAGTGTCCGCGAGGGGCGAGTGTCCGCGAGGGGCGAGTGTCCGCGAGGGGCGAGTGTCCGCGAGGGGCGAGTGTCCGTCCGCGAGGGGCGAGTGTCCGCGAGGGCGAGTGTCCGCGAGGGGCGAGTTTATCCACACTATTGGATATCCATCACCGAACGCTCTTTTTTTTTTAAAAATTTATTTCTTATTTTTTATTTATTTCTTATTTTGATGATGAGCTAATACGCTAATGTTTCTCATGTTTCCTGAAATGATCTTTCCGAAGCGGCGCTAAATCCTCTTACACGGCGTGTGTTGTGCTGCTGAGATTTGCACTGCGATTTACATTGTGGGGGGAAAACAAAGCAAACATTCTTTCAGAAAATATTAAACGGCGTGTGTTTTTGATTTGATTCACATTTACACTCATTTAAAAAAGTTATTGCAACAAAACACACAAAAACAAAGCGATCCTGAAAAAAACTACATATAAAAAGGATTCACTGTATTTGTGTCTGTGTGTGTGGGGGGGGGGGATTCTTTTGGCAAATATTAGATAAAAAAAAAAAAAGGAATAATTAATTTTTTAATTGATTTATTTTTGATTATAGATTCAATCTAATTTTTCTGTCCGTCACTATTTCACCTGTTCACAATCCCTCCTTCTTCTTTCAGGTGTGCACATACTTTTGAGCAGTGTAGATTTTCTCATTATACGTTACAGAGTGACAGATTAGGATTTTTGTTGTGTGTGTAATGTTTGTAATCAGCCGTGTTGTGTGTGTGTGTGTGCGCGTGTGTGTGTGTGTGTGTCTGTGTGTTTTACCCCCCCCCCCCCCCCCCCTCCTCCAGCCCCCCTCCCAGCGCCTCACTGCCGGCTGTTCCGCCCCCTCAGGTGTCTCCGGACGATGCAGAACAGCAGGCTGCGTTCCTATTGGCCTGCTCTGGCTCCAGTGCCCCCGCCCCTTTGCCTCCAATCAGCATGTACGATCTCCTGGAGGCTTTACAGGTGACCTCAAACACACCACAGCCTTCTGTACCAATCACACACACACACACAGGATTAATGTCCGTTCCTAATGCAGAACACACTGCAGTCATGGGCTCATTTTATAGAAAAATGTAATTTAAAGGTTTTTAATATAAATTGATAATCTGTTATAAAAACTTCTTTTTGCCTGCAGATAAAAAGTTAAAATAAAAAAAAAAATCTTGTGGGTCGGATCATTGTTGTATTTTTTGTTTGACACACACCAACACTTAACCCAAATGCGTGTGTGTGTGTGGTGTGTTCAGGTGAACCGCAGCGTGATGCCGTCTCACACCGTGTACGCTCTGAACGTGGAGCGCATCATCGCCCGCCTCTGGCATCCGAGTCACGAGGAACTCGAGCAGGACCACATCCACAGGCAGCGACTCGCTGCCAAGGAGGGCCTGTTACTCTGTTGAAGCTCCGCCCACTTCCTTCATTAACGCCGGGTTTCTGCCCCAGGAGGACTTCTGAATAATCTGTATAGAATTATAGACAATGTGTAATCGTTCATATTTATATTTATCAGCTGATGAGTTTTCCTTTTATAAACCGTTTATTAAAACTCGTGGACTAGTGTCCCCGGCTGATGTTTTGGACAGTGTTTATGTAACATTTCTCTGTATTTTGGTCCTTGTAAATATTTGTTTATAAACTCATTTGTATACAAATAAATCCCACCCCCTTTTTCACCCCGTTCCATTATTAATCCAGAGTGATGGAGTGATTGACAGGTAATGGCGGCCCACCCAGGATGAATAACACTGCTTTTCTGGACCCTTTTAAGGGCCTTGCTCAGGTCTCTGCCCCTGGTTAAAAACTTACCCTTCTATACACACTCTGTGTGTGTGCAGCCTAAATTACACAAACTGTACTGATACTGAAAATATTCACCAGCACATCACACTGTGATTAGATAGATAAACAGACAGACAGTTTTAGAGTTCGATGGACAATTTGATGGAGGGATAGGTAGACAGACAGACTGCTTTATAGATGGATAAATAGACAGATGGACAAACAGTTTTTTAGATACATGGACAGTTGGATGGATGGATGGATGGATGGATGGATGGATAGTTAGTTTTATAGATTGATTGATAGATGAATGAAGTTTTATAGATAGATGGACAGAGTTAAAAGGATGGATGGATGGATGGATGGATGGATAGATAGTTTTATAGATTGATGGATCGTTTGATATTTTTATAGATTGATAGATAGATGGACAGACAGCTTTATAAATAGATGGACAGAGTTGAAAGGATGGATGGATGGATGGTTTTATGGATGGATTAATAGTTTTATAGATTGATAGATAGATGGACAAACAGTTTTATAGTTGGATGGATAGACAGATGGATAGTTTTATATATTGATAGAAAAACAAAGTTTTATAGATGGAAAGATGGATAGTTTTATAGATTGATTGATAGATGGACAAACAGTTTTTTTGTTGGATGGATATTTTTATATATTGATAAACAAAGTTTTATGGATGGGTAGATGGATGGATAGTTTGATAGATAGATAGATAGATAGATAGATAGATAGATAGATAGATAGATAGATAGATAGATAGATAGATAGATAGATGAACAAACTGTTTTATAGATAAATGGACAGACAGTTTTATATATTGATAAAGTTTTATGGATGGGTAGATGGATGGATAGTTTTATAGATTGATTAATACTTTTATAGATAGATAGATAGATAGATAGATAGATAGATAGATAGATGAACAAACTGTTTTATAGATAAATGGACAGACAGTTTTATATATTGATAAAGTTTTAGGATGGGTAGATGGATGGATAGTTTTATAGATTGATTAATACTTTTATACATGGATAGATGGGGGAAGTCAGAGTTTGCAGTGGTGTCTATTAACTTCAGCAATAAGAACCTGCAGATAAACTACAGTAAAGTGGGAAATGTGAAGGGAAAGAAATGTAAAGGTTCTCTGCTCTCACTGACACTGGCGGGTGGGTTGGGAGGAGAACGGAGACGTCCAAGCTCGTGTCCTTTTCTATCACATTCTGTCTGCAGTGGTGATGCAGTCTGAGGTTCACTTTTTTACACCGTTTTTTTTATTCTACTTTTTCCCCCCCAAAGATTTAATTTATTCTGCTTTTAAACTTTTCTCTAAAAATCTTCATGTTTTTCCAGCTTTCTGAGTCACATGACCTGTCATAAAAACAACAACAAAATGGCTCCTCTTAAAACCTCTACAGCATTCGCATGTTTCTAATAACATTCAACACACACACACACACACACACGTGTGCAATCCTTTTTTTTAAAAAAAAGCTGTTTATTTCGTTGCACTGAAAGTGTGTAACAGTTTATTCATCGTACAGGATGTGAGCTGGACAAAAACAAACAACACATACTGACAGTAAAAAATACACTTAGAATTTTTTTTTTGTAACAATGTAGAAAAACTAAAAACAGTGCAAACTTTTAGATTAGTAAAAAAAAAAAAGGGGGAGAAAGAAAATAATGCCAAGAACAACATTATTTATTTACAATTCAGAGCGACTCACATTTATTTACTTTTCAATCGAACAGTTAAGGGCCTTTCCTCAGGGGCCCCCAGCAGTGGCAGCTTGGTAGTGCTGGGAATGAAACCCATGATCTTCCGAATAAAAATCCAACATCACCAATTCCTCAACTTATATTCATTAAGTGCTTAAATCAGGATCGAAGTTAATAAAACCAGGTCAGACACTACACACACACACACATGCATGCATACAGACACACACACACACACACACTTAAGGGGATGTAGAATCAGCTGCATGTTGTTGTGAGGAACCTGATGGAACCCTGAGCTCACCATCCTCCGACTCAGAAGCTCACGTGCCAAACATCTTTTTGCACATCGGAAGACATCGGAAGTTTTTCATTTTTCTTTAAAAAAAGTGCAGTGATTAAAGGGACAGTGCGTCATTTTAGACACCGTTCCGTTCTGTGTGTGAAAGTTTAGTGTATATTATACTACAGGTGCAGAATAAGGTGCATTCTCTAGAAAAGAACAAAAAAAGGAGTTCTGGTTAAACTGGAGGTGAAAATAAATGTAAACTAGTTTCATTGCAGTTTTTTTTTTTGCGCTATTTTTGACATGATTTTCACGCAGTTAATAAAACTCGAATTGCACCTTTAAAACTCTTTAACTGACTGCAGCTGTTGGCTCAGGAGTT
>VCAZ01000091.1:22500-125000 GCA_005784505.1 Bagarius yarrelli
GGCAGACGTCCTTATCCAGAGTGACTTACATTTATCTCATTTATACATCTGAGCAACTGGGGGTTAGGGGCCTCGCTCAGGGGCCCAGCAGTGGTAACTTGGTGGAGCTGGGAATTGAACCCACAATCATCAGGTTGGTAGTTCAACAACTAAACCACGAGCCACCAGTTTCCACTTTAACTGTTAAAGTGTAAATAAATAATTCGTTTTGCAAAAATATGAGGAGGTAAAAAAACGAGTACTTGTACAGTAAGTGAGGTAATATGATAAAACATCTAGAGTGAAAACACAAAAGTGAGCGCAGAGAATTTGCCGCTAAAAGTAACAATAGCACTCGACAACCAGCAGGGCAGCAAAACGCTTACAGAATGAGAGACAATCAATAAACAATACAGTTATCGGTATCGGCGAGTACCTGGAATATAATATCGGTACTCATAATTTTAAAAATTGTATAAGAATAAGAATTTTTTTTTTAAAAATAAAAGTGGGAAATAAGAAAATAAAAAAAATATTAAAAGTACTTTATTATATAATAATAAATCATACATTAAAGTAGTACATTTTTCCCACAAGCGGTATTACCTAATCACATAAAATGACATTTTTATTTTGTATTTGTTCCAGAAGGATTCTATAAACTTTTACAAAAATCATTCACAACTATTGTATAAACGAAGAAATGTACAAATAACTGAATTCTTTGTTGTTCTTTACCTTTAAAAATGAGTTCTTTTCACAAAATTCACAGGTAAATGAAATGCTTAGCTTAAATCATAAAACATGCTCAATTTCCCAAACATAACTAACTTTAATTAACTTTTCTATGTACAATTTTTTAAGACACCTATTTTTACTTATCACCACCACGTTTAAACCAAATTTTTTAAAATATCCCATTTTAAATAAAGCTACATATTTTTTTGTGTTATTATCTTTGTAATTATATTCTTTTTTTATAGCGTTTTTTTTAAATTTATTATAATATTAGTGCTACAGTGACATTTTGAAACATCAACATTACTAATGTAAATACTACAAAATTGTAATTATCTTCTTCATTAATCTTTTCTGGCGGCACATTGACGTCATCGCCTTTTCGTTTTCGCGCTTTGGCCCTTCTCAGTGCCCGTAGCTCAAAGTCTGCACACTTTAGTGATTGTGTTTAAACATCAACGCGTCATTTTCGGGTAAAATAATATGTTTTTAATATGTTCTCCTAAAATAAGGCTGTTATTAAAGCACATTATTTAAATTATTTAGACTTTTAAAAAGCTTTGCTTGATCAGTTTTCTCACTGCAGTGAACTAACGTTACATTCAAAATATAAAAAGTGCTTCCGGTATTTAAAACTAGTGAGTTTATTTCTTGCATTTTTTTAATTTTAGCAATAGATCGCACAGAGTTTTAGAGATCATAAAAGTATAATAACTATATAAAAATATTTTATTTATGTTATACTTCCCAAAGATAAAAATTGAATGACTGGTCACGTGATCCGTTGCTCCGCCCACCGGAAACACGTTTCATATCGAAGTCTTTTGTAATCTTTTTGATCTTTGATCAGTGCATTAAAGTGATTATCTTGTTACAAATTATAATTAGATATATATAATTAGATAATAACACTAATTAATCTGATCTTTACAGTGTATAAAATATTAAATAAATTGGTATAAATGTAAGCAAATAATATACAGCTAAAGACCAGGTATCTGTTTATTCATTTAAAACATTTTTTTTCATTTTTACATTATTTAACATTATTTATCAATACTTCGGGAAAAGTACACTACATCAGGAAAAAATGGGAAGGTTCAGACTTTTATCATGAGGTCATTTTTGATAAATCAGAAAAAATTAAGACAGAAACTTTTTTTTGCTTCAATCCTTAATAGTTAAACTCTTTAATCCAATTAATTAAATGTAATTTAATCTGTAGATAAACTATTAATAACATTATTTAATGTTTTTTAAGAAATGTTGATATTTTTAATTAATTAAAGAATAATGGGTTATACTTTTTATTCATTTCTACTTACAATTTATATTGTAAAAGTCTCACAAACCTAGTTTTTTATCTACCTTTTCCATTTAAGTTGTGGTTCCTTTGCTTAGATTTGATAAAACAGAAGCTCATGATACTCATGATAAACTGAACGACCAACTCCCGACCAATCAGAATCAAGAGCTCAGTTTTATTCCAGGGTGTTAGGAGTGATCAGGGTAAGATGTTCGGGAAATTTATACTATGTCTGTTTGATAGAACACACACACACACACACACGTCTCTGTATTCTTTCTGTGCAGAACTTTAGATGACGAGCCGCTGGCCTGTACAGGACCGATGTTATGTGGGTGTGGACGTGGGCAGCAGCAGCGTTCGAGCCGCCCTGGTGTCCCACGATGGCCGCATTATAGCCACAGCGGAAGAACCCATACACATCTGGCAACCTCAGACAGACCATTACGAACAGTCCTCCGAGGACATCTGGAGAAAGTGCTGCAGCACTGTGAAGGTAAAAAAAGACACCAAAACATGGCACATAAAGTCTCCTCTGTAACTCCGCCCACTTAATTAATCATTCACACAAAGTCTCCTCTCTAACTCCGCCCCACTTAATTAATCGTTTACACAAAGTCTCCTCTGTAACTCCGCCCACTTAATTAATCATTCACACAAAATCTATTCTGTAACTCATTCACACACACACACTCTCTCTCTTCCTCTTGTTCTCCCTCTTTCTTTCCCTTCCCTTCTGTCTTTATCTCTTTCTCTTAAAGTTACCCTCCCTTTTGCTTACTCCCTCCCTCTCACTTACTTATTTTCTTTCTCTTCCTCTCTCGTTGTAGAAGGTGACGGCAGGCATCATGAAGGAGCGCGTCAGAGGGATCGGATTTGATGCCACCTGCTCGTTGGTGGTTTTGGACCGTAACTTTCGTCCTGTAGCTGTTAATAAAGACGGTAAGTAGCACAGGACATGCTCAGGGACTTGACTTACTTTATCCTAATACGTTCACGTCTATCAGGAATGACAGCTGGATGGCGTCGGACATGAAAATACTTTACGTTACATATGTTGCTGTTATAACAGCTAAAACTGGAGGCCGGGCTTAGCAAGTGTTTTGCTGGGATCTCCAAACGTACAGAAATTGTATTTACAGTGAAAATGTATTATTCGTGTCTCCTCCGTGTCTCTCGGTTCCTCTTAAGGTGTCTCAGAAAGGAATGTGGTCATGTGGATGGATCACAGAGCGACAGAACAAGCGTCTCGCATCACAGCCACAAAGCACCGAGTCCTGAACGCAGTCGGAGGTGTGATGTCTCCCGAAATGCAGCCGCCCAAGCTTCTGTGGCTGAAAGAGGTGAGAGACAGAGGGAGAGACAGATATATATATATATATACATAGAGAGAGAGAAAAGAGAGCTAGAGAGAGAACAAAAGAGAGAGTTTTGACTTTTATGGAAAAAAAGACAGAGACAAAGAGAAAGAAAAATAGAAAAGAGAGAGACAAAAAGACCAAGAGAGAGAAGAAAAAGAAAAGCAAAAGAGAGCAAGAAGATAGAAAAGAGAGAGAGAGCGAGCGAAAAGAAAGAAAGAGAGAGAGAGAGACACACAGAGAGAGAGAGGGACAGACAGATAGAGAGAAAGAGACAGAGTGGAAGACAGAGAGAAAAAGTCTTGAATCTTAAAACTTAAGAAAGAAAGAGAGACAGAGAAAAAGAGAAAGACAGAGAAACAGTATTGAATCTTAAATCTTGAGAGAGAGAGAGAGAAAGAGAGAGAGACAGAGAGAGAGAGAGAGTAAGAGACAGTAATATGACAGAAAAAGAGCGAGAGGAAGAGAAAAGAGTTAAGAATCTTCCTTTTTTAAGAGAGAGGGAGAGAGAGAGAGAGAGAGAGAAAGAGAGAGAAAGACAGAGAGAGAGAAAGACACAGAGAGAGAGAGAGACAGAGAGAAAGAGTCTTAAATCTTGAGAGAGACAGAGGGACGAGAGAGAGAAAGAGAGAGAGGGACAGAGAGAAAGACAGAGAGAGAGAGGAGAGAGAGAGAAAGAGTCTTAAATCTTGAGAGAGAAAGACAGAGAGAGAGAGGGACAGAGAGAGAAAGACACAGAGAGAGAGAGAGAAAGAGTCTTAAATCTTGAGAGAGACAGAGGAGGAGAGAGAGAGCATAGAGAGAGGGAAGAGGAGAAGCACAGAGAGAGAGACAGAGAGAAAGAGTCTTAAATATTGAGAGAGAGAGAGAAAGACAGAGAGAGGAGAGGGTGAAAGAAGCAGAGAGAGGGAAAGAGAGAAGACAGAGAGAGAGAGAGAGAGAGAAAGAGTCTTAAATCTTGAGAGAGAAAGACAGAGAGAGAGAGAGAGAGAGAGAGGGACAGAGAGAGAAAGACACAGAGAGAGAGAGAGAGAGGGACAGAGAGAGAGGGAGAGAGAAAGAGAGGGAGAGACAGAGCGAGAAAGACAGAGAGAGAGAGAGAGAGACAGACAGAGAGAGCACAGAGAGGAGAGAGACTGAATTCCAGCTCCTGAATCATTATAATCTGCTTTAATTAGTGCTTTAAGATAAATGAACTCTTTCTGTTGTATTTCTGGTAAATGACAGATAGTTTGTAGGTGATGGGGGGGGGGGGCCCCGTCCACATTCATTACATTTCTTTAATTGATAATCTGGAAAATTATCAATCGATTCTGGATTAATTATGATTTTTTTTTAACTAGTATTTTTTGGTGGCCTAAAACGCCACAATAAGCGGCTTTATTCCCACACTGAAATCTTTGGGATTTTTTCTGTGGTTGTTACGGGATACAATTCCAAATTTTAGGGCAGTTTTTCTGTTTTCGGCTGTTTTGTTGCAATAAAATAGTGGGATTAAGTGGGCGGGGCTTTAAACTGATTGGTCGACTGATTGGATAAGAGTGCACAGTTCATCGGGTGGATTTCCTTTAATAGTTGTAGTCGGACATTAGTTAACTTTTGTGGATTTGATGCTTCCTGTTTCTGTTTTGTTGTTAATTATTAATGAGAAAACTCTTAGTGACCAGTTCTCCATCACGGATTAATCACGCCTGCCCCTCTGTAGGAGCGTGGGATTGTTTATTTATTTGTTTGTTTATTTGTTTGTTTGTTTGTTTGTATTTTGTTTATGTTATATGAATTTACTCTGGTTAGAATCTCGGGCGAAGCTGTTGGCAGGAAGCGACTCACTTCTTCGACCTGCCAGACTTTTTATCCTGGAAAACGACAGGATCAGTAGTAAGGTGTGATTTCCTTTTCTCTCTCTCTCTCTCTCTCTCACTCTCACTTTACTTTCTCAATCTCACTCTCTCACTCTCACTTTACTTTCTCAATCTCACTCTCTCACTCTCACTTTACTTTCTTTCTCAATCTCTCCTCTTCTCATCTCTCACTCACTTTACTTCTTTTTCTCAATCTCTCTCTCACTCTCTCTCACTCTCTCTCTCTCACTCTCACTTTACTTTCTCTATCTCACTCTCTCTCTCTCACTCTCACTCTCACTTTACTTTCTTTTTCTCAATCTCTCTCTCTCTATCTCTCACTTTACTTTCTCTTTCTCAATCTCTCTCTCTCTCTCTCTCTCTCACTTTACTTTCTCTTTCTCAATCTCTCTCTCTCTCTCTCTCTCTCTCTCTCTCTCTCTCTCACTTTACTTTCTCTTTCTCAATCTCTCTCTCTCTCTCTCTCTCTCTCTCTCACTTTACTTTCTCTTTCTCAATCTCTCTCTCTCTCTCTCTCACTCTCACTTTACTTTCTCTTTCTCAATCTCTCTCTCACTCTCACTCTCACTTTACTTTCTCTTTCTCAATCTCTCTCTCTCTCACTCTCTCTCTCTCACTCTCACTCTCACTTCTTTTCTCTCTTTCACTCTTCATCTCTTTCACTCTCACTTTATTTTTCTCATCTCTCATCTCTCTCTCTCCCTCTCTCTCTTTCTATACACAATTAACAAAGAAAAAGACAGTAGCGAAAAAATGGAGGTATATGAGAGGAAGAGGCCTGTGTGTGTGTGTGTGTGTGTGTATGTCTGTGTGTGTGCGCATGTGTATATGTTTGAGTTCAGTTTGTGTCTGTGTGTGTGTGTGTATTGCGTGTGTATCTCTTTCTCTCTTACACACACACACACTAACACACACTAACACACATTCTCTCTGTCTTTGATTCGTGTCCCTGCTTGAATGTAGAAAAAACCTTTAAGATACCAGAGGAACTCGTTTCACTCACTTCCTTACCAACAGTTACAAACGGTTACTGAGAGTTACTTACACTGGAGTTGGTGTGTGTTTGTCCTAAGATCCCTGTGCACTCTGGTGTGTAAGTGGACGTTCTCTCCGTCCGACGGCTGGGACGACAGTTTCTGGGCCTCTGTCGGTCTCCAGGACTTGACTGAGAACAATCACTCAAAAATCGGTAAGAAGAACTTTCAAATAACATACAGACGCTTTAATTTAAACATCCTCATCCTCATCTGTCTGTTCATCCTCATCCTCATCTATCTGTTCATCCTCATCCTCATCTATCTATTCATCTTCATCTATCTGTTCATCCTCATCCTCATCTATCTGTATATCCTTGTCCTCATCTATCTGTTCATCCTCATCTCTCTGTACATCCTCGTCCTCATCTATCTGTTCATCCTCGTCCTCGTCTTTCTGTTTATCTTCATCCTCATCTTATTGTACTTTCTTATCTATCCTATCTATCTTTAGCCTCATCTATCTGTTCATCCCCATCTCTCTGTATATCCTCGTCCTCATCTATCTGTTTATCTTAATCTATCTGTTTTTCCTCATCTCACTGTACATCCTCGTCTACATCTATCTGTTCATCCTCGTCCTTCTCTGTGGGTTTATCTTTGTTCTCATCTCTCTGTACATCCTCATCTCTCTGCACATCCTCATCTCTCTGCACATCCTCATCAATCTGTTCATTCTCATTCTCATCTATCTGTTCATCCTCATCTCTCTGTACATCCTCGTCTTCATCTATCTGTTCATCCTCATCTCTCTGTACATCCTCGTCTTCATCTATCTGTTCTTCCTCTTTCTCACCTATCTGTTCATCCTCATCCTTATCTATCATTTCATCCTCGTCTCTTTGCATGTACTTGTTTTCATCTACCTGTTCATCCTCATCTCTCTTCATTCCTCATCTCTTTGTACGTCCTCGTCCTCATCTATCTGTTAAAGCTTATCCTCTTCTATCTGTTCATCCTCATCCTTATCTATCGGTTCATCCTCACCTGAGTAACCCTTCTGTTCCATGTCCTACGGTGTGTTTAGGAGAGAGGACATGTTGTCCTGGCAGCCCACTGGAAGGAGGACTAACTCCGGAGGCGGCTGCAGATTTGGGTCTGGTCGCAGGAACAGCTGTGGGAGGGCCTCTGATCGACGCCCATGCAGGAGGACTGGGTCAGATACACCGTCACTGCATTTCCTGCTGATTAACTGCGAATAACAGATCACTGAGGCATCATGGGTAACTGTCTAACCAAACCCAATCAAATCCTAATATTATTCTACACCTTTTTCCCAGGTGTGATCGGAGCGGATGTGAGCGGTCATCACCTGCCGTGCGAAAATCAGCCAATCACGACGCGCCTTGCTTTGATCTGTGGAACCTCTTCCTGTCACATGGCTGTAAGTTTCTCTTTCAGGAAATAATATATTATCGAGTAAATATTTCTTTTTAAGTGTTATTTTATATCTGTTATTGAAGTAACGGACAGGCATTTGTCTAAAATTCATTAATCAATAATTAAAAAATTAACAAACATTCTTAGTTTTATTTTTTTAATGTAGTTTTTCCGGGATTTTATGGCTCTTTTTATGATCATTGCCGGTTTGAATTACAGAATTTACACCAGCGTTTTAACAGAAAAAAAAATCTGCTGCATGTTGCGACATTGTTGGGTGCTTTTTTTTGCAATAAAATTGCGTGTTTAGGTGTAAAACCGTTCAGCGCCGCTTTGGTGAAGCTCATCGTTGAAATAATTTACACGCCCTCTTGTGGTCATTTCTGTCAGTAAACGAGAGACATTAGATTAGATTAGATTAGATTCAACTTTATTGTCACTGTGCAAGGTACATGTACAGAGCCAATGAAATGCAGTTATAGCATCTAACCAGAAGTGCATAAGTGTCTTATTAACAATAAATAGCAGTATAATAAATAGGGTATGGGGTTGATAGTTACAGAGGTGGGGGTAAATAATGTACAGAAGGTATATGGATAGAATATAGAGGTGTAACAATAGATAGTTATAGATTGTGCAAAGATGCATTAGCACATTAGAAGTACGTTTGATTTAGCTTCTCAGACCCACCGCGTAGAATTAGTGTTATAGAAAATCCGTAGATGAAACGATCGATGGGATGAAATAAGAATAAATGGAGCTTGTGAGCGAGTTTGTGTGAGATTGTGTGTATGTTGCAGGTGAGCCAGGCGCCTCTGTTTGTTCCAGGGGTGTGGGGTCCGTACCTCTCTGCCATGGTCCCAGGTCTGTGGCTGAACGAAGGTGGTCAGAGTGCTACAGGACAGCTGGTCAGTCCAACGTGGTGCTAAAGACTAAAGACGGCCAGTGTCTTTACTCTAATAGATCAGCTTGTAATTTAATATCGAGCCCCAACATGTCTCATGTCTCTGTAGGTATAATGAAAAAAAATTATTATAAATACCACTACCACCACTGCTACCACCACCACTAGTACTACCACTACTATCACCACCACTACTGCTCCTAATATTACCATCACACCACCACTGCTACTACCACTACCATCACCACCACCACCACTGCTACTAATATTACCATCACCACCACCACTGCTACTACCACCACTAGTACTACCACTACCATCACCACCACTACTGCTACTAATATTACCATCACACCACCACTCTGCTACTACCACCCACTAGTACCACACCCACCACCACTTTCACTACCATCTCACCACCACTACTGATCCTAAGTATTACCATCACACCACCACTGCTCTACTACCACCACTAGTACTACACTACTATCACCACCACTACTGATCCTAATATTACCATCACACCACCACTGCACTAGAACATTACCATCACACCACACTGCTACTACCACCACTAGTACTACCACTACTAATCACCACCACTACTGCCTCCTAAACCATTACCATCACCACCACCACTGCTACTAACCATTTACCACTGCTACTACCACCACTAGTACTACCACCCACTACCATCACCACACCACTGCGTACTAATATTACCATCAACACCACCACCACTGCTACTAACCACTACGCTACTACCACCACTAGTACTACCACTACCATCACCACCACCACTGATTACCACCACACACTACCACACCAAGCTACTAATATACCACCACTACCACCACTAGTACTACCACTACCATCACCACCACCACTAGCTACAAATATACCACTCACACCACCACTGCTACTACCACCACTAGTATTACCACTACCATCACCAACCACCACTGCCTACTAATATTACCATTCAAGACACACCAACACTGCTACTATATTACCATTCCCACACCACCACTGTCTAATATATACCCTACTAACACCACTGTACCCCCTACCACCACCACCACTGCTACTAATATTACCAACCACTAGTTACTACCAACTACCATCACCACCACCACTGAAAACTACTAATATTACATAATATTAATCACCACCACCACTGCCTTACTACCACCATTAGTACCTACCACTACCATCACCACCACCACTAGTACTACCACTACATCACACCACCACTGCCTTACTAATATTACCATCACCACCACCACTGCCTACTACCACCACTGGTACTACCACTACTATCAACCACACCTCTGACTACTAATATTACCATCAAACCACCACCACTACTACAACCACATAGTACTACCACTACCACACCACCACCACTGCTACTACCCACTATACCTCCACTGCCATCACCACCACCACCTTCTGCTACTAATATTACCATCACCACCACCACTAGAGTACTACACACTACCATCACCACCACCACTGTACTACCAACTACTATCACCACCCACCACTGCTATTAATATTTACCATCACACCCACCATTAGTACTACCACTACCATCAATACCACCACTGCTACTACCACCACTAGTACTACCACTACCATCACAACCACCAAACCTGCTACTAATAGTTACCATCACCACCACCACTGCTACTACCACACTGCTACTACCACCAACTGGGTGACTACCACACTACCATCACCACCACCTAATGCTACTAATATTACCATCACCACCACCACTACTACCACCACCATTAGTCTACTACAACTACCACTCACACCACCACTGCTACTACCACCACTAGTACTATCACTACCATCACCCCACCACACCACCACCTCTGCTACTAATATTACCACCACCATCACCACCACCCCACTGCTACTACCACCACTGGTACTACCACTACCCTACCATCACCACCACTAGCTACTAATATTACCATCACCACCAACCACTGGTACTACCACTACCATCACCACCACACCACTGCTACTACCACCACTAGTAACTATCACTACCATCACCACCACCACCACTGCTACTACCACTAGAATAGCACGACCACCATACCATCACCACCACCACTGCTACTACCACCACTGGTACTACCACTACCATCACCACCACCTCTGCTACTAATATTACCATCACCACCACCACTGGTACTACTACCACTACCATCACCACCACCACTGCTACTACCACCACTAGTACTACCACTTACCATCACCACCATCATTGCTACTACCACCACTATACTACCACACAATCACTACTACCACCACTAGTACTACACTACCATCACTACCACCACTAGTACTGACCACCACTACCACATACACTACCACCACCACCACTAGCTACTACCACTACTGCTACTACCACCACTAGTAGTACTAACCACTACCACTCAACCACCACCACTGCTACTACCACCAACTAGTACTACCCATCACACCACCACCACTGCTACTAATATTACCATCACCACCACACATGTACTTACCACTACTACCACCACTACCACCTACCAACTACCATACCACCACCACCACTGCTACTACCACACTACTAGTATTAAATTTCCTCCTGAATTATAAAACATGAAATATAAAATGGTCACCCAGTTTATTTTGAGCAATAACATAAAAAAAACCTTATAAATAAAACAGGAAGGGTAAAATAATGAAAAAGAATCACATCTCCGAGTCTGATTATAAGGGGGTGCACATACTTTTGAATATATGGTGTATAAACAGAGCTTATATATAAACACCCCCCCCCTTTACAGATTGATCATGTGGTGACGGGACAACGCCGCTTTCTCTCAATTAAAGGAGCAAGCGGAGAAAGAGGAAAAGGTCTGTTTGTTGTTACATCATAGGTTGCGTTTGAAGTCTAATTAATATTAATTTTAATAATAATAATAATATTGTATGATTTTTATTTCTGCTTTTAGTGGCCTGCATTTTTACTCATTCCTAAACAGCTTCTTAGAGAAAATGGCCGAAGACCTGAAGAACCCGGACGAACTGACCGCCAGCCTGCACGTGTGGCCCGATTTCCACGGCAACCGTTCCCCTCTCGCCGACCAGGGGTTAAAGGGCATGGTGAGCGTCACACTCATTAACCTAGTAGTACTAGTACTACCACTACCGTCACCACCATCACTAATACTATCACCACTAGTACTACCACTACCACCACCACAACCTCTGCTACTATCACCACTAGTACTACCACTACCGTCACCACCACCACTGCTACTATCACCATCAGTACTTCCACTACCATCACCACCACCACTGCTACTACCACAATCACCACCCCACTTCTACTACCACTACCATTACCACCACCACCACTAGTACTGCTACTACCACTACCATTACCACCACTACCACTGCTACTACCCCCACTAGTATTACCCCTACCATCACCCCCACCTCTGCTACTAATATTACCATCACCACCACCACTACTACTACCACTATAATCACAGCCATCACCACTACTGCTACTACCACCACCACTAATACCAGTACTGCTTTACAACTATCATTACTACTACTGTCACCACCAATAACACTACCATTATTACTACCGCCACTACCACCATCACTTTGACGACTACTACCACCACCATCACTACTACAATGAATAAAAGTACTATTTTTTTTTAACACTAATAATATAACTTTTTGTATTTAGTGTATTTTATTTTGGTTCCTGTGTGTGTGTGTGTTGTGTAATTAGTGTGTAATTAATATGTGCAGGTTGTTGGACTGTCTTTGTCTCAGTCACTGGAGGATTTGGCTCTTCTGTATCTCGCCACTGTCCAGGCCACTGCCGTGAGTTAACATGCCATTTTACTCGAAACTGTTTTTCTTACACACTTTAACGTTCGTTTTTTGCGTTTTTTTTGTGTGATTTGTGGTTGTTGCGTGTCACAGCTCGGTACCAGACACATCCTGGAGGCAATGCGAGAAGCAGGACATGACATCAGCACCATGTTCCTGTGCGGAGGACTCAGTAAGAACCCTCTGTTTGTACAGACACACGCAAACGTTACAGGTAAGAACGCTAAAGTCCCTCAGGTTAGGCAGCGCTGCTGATACTGCTTTCTGATTGGTCAGAAATTAAGAAACTGTTTCATATTGTATCATTGTCTGTCTGTCTCCATCTGTCTATCTCACTATCTCTCTCTATATATTTATATCATCATACACACACATATTGCATGATATGCATCACTATCTGTCTGTCTGTCTTTATGTCTCTCTCTCTCTCTCTCTCAACCTTTCTGTGTCACACACATGCACTATCTACCTCACTACGCTTCCTCCCGCTATATATATATATATATATCCTCTATCTCTCTCCCTCTCTCTCAATCTTTCTGTACCACGTACGTCACTGTCTTTTTCGCTCCCTCTCTCTCTCTCTCTCTCTCTCTCTCTCTCTATCTATGTATATGAACATACACACACATTATCCGCATCACTATCTGTCCGTCCTTCTTACTTTCACTAACTATCTACCTCTATCTATGTGTGTATAAGTTTATATATATCTCGCATGCATCTTTCTGTCTTTTCTGTCTCTGATTTTTCTCTTTCTGTCTGTCTTTCCTCACTCATTCTGTCTATCTGTTCTCTCTCTCTCTCTCTCTCTCTCTCTCTCTCTCTCTCTTTTCCTCTCTCTATCTTTTTCTTTCTCTCTTTCTCTCTCTCTCTTTATGTCTCTCCTTCTGTCTGTCAGTTTTTCTCTTTCTGACTGTCTCTCTCTCACTCCGTCTGTCTGTGTGTCTTGCTGTAATGAAATGCAGGTTTGCCGGTTGTCCTTCCTGCAGAGAGGGAGGCAGTGTTGATTGGTGCTGCTGTTCTGGGGGCGTGTGCTTCAGGAGACTACACCTCCATTCAGGTACAGTTATCATAAAGATCATCTTTCTCATTATCATCCTCACCATCTTCACCATCCTCATCATCCCCACTCAATATCCTCCTCCTCCTCCTCCTCATCATCATTAACATCATCCTGATCATCCTTCTCACCATCATCCTCCTCATCTTCGTCATCCTAATTATCAGCATCATCCTCATTATCCTCCTCCTCCTCCTCATCATCCTTAATATCCTCGTCATCCTCATCATTATCCTCACCATCATCATCCTCATCATCAGATGTTTTTACATTTACATTTTTGCCATTTTAATGCATGCTTATCTAAAAATGAGCAGTTAAGGGATTTGCTGGTCCTGGAACTTGAACCCATGACCTTCTGATCAGCACCCACACGGCCTTTAAATCATGACATACGACTATTCAACAGCAAATTTACTATATTTGTCGAAAAATTTTCGACAAATACAGTAAATTTGCTGTTGAATAGTTGACGCATATAGCAGATAATCCCACTGTCTGCAGTCACACATGAGAACGAGGGATTCTGTTAGATATTTACGCTGACTTGGTCCACAGCTCACGCTCTGATGTTTTAATTGTTTGAAAATCAAACACTTGTCCTTAAAAAGCACTTATTTTACATAGTTCTCTCAGAAGTGCACACTCTGACCCTCTGTCTGATGGCGTACGTGCTGCGGCGTTTACTGAGCGTGCGGTAATCAGGTCGGGGTGTTAGACAGACGTGCAGACTCGAGTGTATTTGCTCTGTCGTCAAGACACCACTAACCCACATCTCAACCACCTCAATCGGCTCCACGTCCTAAATCGACGTTAAGGTCACAGAATTTCAGCAAATTTGTGCTGTTGATTCCTGCTGACGGAATGAAAAATGCAGCTGACGCATAATAACGTCCGCTCGGCTGAATTCTACTAGTGTGTCGCTGTGTTTTACAGGAAGCCATGGAGAAAATGGGCAAAGTAGGACAAGTGGTTCGACCGAACAGCGACCTCGAGAGGTAAATATGTGTAGAAATGTTGAACTGACAATCTTCTTCTTCTCCTTTCGCCTGTTGCCTTTAGGGGTCTCCACAGCGAATCATCTGTCTCCACCCACCCCTATTCTCTACATCCTCTTTACTCACACACACTAACTTCATGTCCTCGTTTATCGCTCTCATATACCTCCCCTTTGCTCTTCCTCTTTACCTTCTGCCTGGTAGCTTCATTTCAAACATCCTCCTACCAATATATTCACTATCCCTCCACTGGACATGTCCAAACCACCTCGATCTGGACTTCCTGACTTTCTCTCCAAAACATCTAACATGAGCCGTCCCCCTGATGGACTCGTTCCTATAAGGGGAAAAACCATTAATGCCTTCCTTAAACACCAGGAAGCTTGAAGTTAAACATCATCGCTGTAAATAATAGATAAAGGAACACACACACCTTCGTTGCGCTGTGGTGTTTAATGAGTTTAATGTGTTTAAGAGCAAAAAATTATAGATTTTTAACATTTAAATTGAAAACAATGTTTGACTCGTATCACATCTGTAGGGTTGCCTATTAAACCGAAACCCCCCCCTAATTACAGTATTATAATTATTTAACGCTACATTAATATAATGTTTCATCGTGATGATCAAATGATACCGCACGCCAACCAGCAAGAAAATTCACACAAACAACAGAATGATCAAACGATTGAAAAAAAAAAAGTTGATTTAGAATTCAGGAAATTAAACCAGAAGTAGACGTATGATTCTTATTTTTTTTAAATACAAATAAATTTAGAGGTGTTCAGGATCATTTCCTGTCTGGGCAGTTTTCTTTCCATTTTGCAGGGAAGACAAATATTCATACTATTGGTAATTGACATAATGGATATGAAATGTATATAAAAAATAAAGATTTGTTTTTACTCTTGAGGCCCCCCTAGTGGCCACAGAGGCCCTAAGAGGCACTTGGTTTATTTATGCCTAGGGTGCCATTTAACCAAACTTTATATTATGTGGAATTTATTTTAATTTTTATTCAAATTTTTATTATTAAAAACCTTAAAGATTTTCACACCTAAGACTTCACCAACTTTAACCATTTGAACCCCCACTGCCCCCACCCACCCACACCCCTCCACAGGGCCAGGAGAGAAAAAACAGTCTGGGGACCCCTGGTCTAGAAAGTTAGTGTTGTTGTTTTTTTTTGCAGGAAATTTAGTCATTTCTCAGTAAACCAATGATTCACTAACTCTGCTGATTTAACCCACCTGTGATTTTCGCACCTTGATCTGCTGAACACCAACGTTCACACGGTTCGGAGATCAGTCTCACATCATCTTCTGCATTCTTCATCCTTTTTTAGCCGCTCTCGTTTCTATAGCAACATCTCGCGAGGGATTGCTTCTGTTACATATATACGCTGACTGTAACTATAGATTTATATCTCCAAAAGAATAAAGAAATTAAATTCATTTTGATGTGTGTGTGTGTGTGTGTGTGTGTGTGTTAGCTTCTACAGGAAGAAGTACACGGTTTTCCTGCGTCTGTTCGCCCATCAGAGAGAGTATGCGGCGTTAATGAGCGAGTGCCCCTCTCACTCAGTCTCACCCTCACAGGAAGTGAAAGTCTGACCGAACACACACCGAAATCCTGCAGCTTCTAACGTGGATTGCGTGTATGTCTGAGATGAGCACAGTGAGAAAGGTGTGTGTGTATGTGCGTATGAGGGTATAGAAAAAACCTTACAACAACACACACACACACGCACACGTTTTCTCGTCGTCTCGTTTCACCGCACTGTGTGTAGGCAGTCATGTCATGCACCACTCGGATCGTTCGCACGTATATGAGTGTGTTAACACCGATCCGTGTTCTAAGCTGCACACACAAATATAAACGAATAAAAACACTGCAGGTTTAAAGGATGTAGCAGTTTTACTTCCTGCTGCATGGGCTGATTTCCTGTGCTGGTGGTTTTTTTCTCTCACGGTACAGGATCGAGCTGCGGGGCAATTCTGAAGACTTCACCAGCCCCCAGCTAGTGCTTTTAATGATAGACATCATCTCAAAGCAGCTTTACAGAAATTTATACAATTCATTTTTATTTATTCTTAATGAACGTTATTGATAAGTACGTTATTGATCGGGGCCGACTCAAGCCTTTAGGGGCCCTTAGCAAAACTTTTTTTTGAAGGGGCCCCTTGGTTCTGCTCATATGTTTAATGATTGTAAATCGTCAATTATTGGTATGCTATATTTTAAACACACCTGTTTTCAGTTTTATTTGTTGTGGCTGTGTTGCTTACATCCTAGCAATGTTTTTACCCCCCTATGCATTATTAATAAAATGGGGTTTTTTTCATGAAATATGTCATTTTTGTATAATTACAATTGTCCATTGAGATAATATATTTAATTAATACAGTGATACGTTGACTTACGAGTGTCCCAACTAACGAGTTTATCGAGTCGTCTCTCTCGCTGATTTTTTGCTTTGAGTTGTGAGCCAAAATTCAGGTTATGAGCTTCAAACACCCAACCGCTAGTTAGCGTAGCGAATGAAACAGTGAACGGCGTAACATCTGGCCAGCGTCCCGTGTGTCACTCGATAGCTAGTCAGACCTGCGCGTTAGCAAGTGGAGTCGTCTGATCTCCAAGGTAAACGCTGTACATTATACTTAATAAAACCAGTTTATTCTAGTACATCCTATTCTATTGTTTTTTATACAATATTCATTATTTATACGTTTATTTTTATTATTTAAAAACATGTAAAGAAAAAATTGTTTTTTTGGGGGACCTGGAACGAATTAATGGCATTTCAATTCGAAAAATTGATTTGACATACGAGTAATTTAGTTACGAGCTCCGACACGGGAACCAATTCGTAAATAGAGGCACCAGTGTATAGAAATGAAGAAAATAAAAATAAAAAATACAAAATTTTATTTACTCTTTAGGGGGGCAGTCAATTAGTTTGCTTATGCCTTGGGTATTATTTACCAAAACTTCAATATTGAACGTTTGAATTTTAACACAATTGATTTAAATTGTCACAATTGAAGAAATGATAAAATGGGAATAAAACAGAAATCAGTTTGTCCCTGATGGTCCCTGATGAGCGAGCCGAGGGTGACGGTGGCAAGGAAAAACATACACATCCATATACCTCCTCTTTGGTCTTCCTCCTTGCCTCTGCCTGGTAGCTTCATTTCTAGCATCCTCCTACCAAAAACTACAGTGTAACTATACAGTTATTAATCTATAACATTATATTCGTATGTTGTTTATAATAGATGTTGTTATGGTGCTTCAACCAGGATCTTTTCATTAAATCGCTAATTTAAAAAAAATCTTTAACACGTTAAAGTTGTCGGATGTCAAAAAGAGCCAATAACAACCATGAAAAATCATTAAAAAGCTACAACAACAATAACAAGTTGCTTAGAGTTGGAATCTTAATTTTCTTTTTTTGCTTCTTCACTTTCAGTTCTTCTGAGTTGTCTGTCTGCAGGTTTGTCCGATGAATAAATTAAAGGTTTATTCAGGTTCCACCGTTCAGGGTTGGGGTGTGTAGCGCAGGTATTTCTTCCCTGATGGAAGCTCTTTAGTGTAAACTCCAGCAGGGTAGAGACTCTTGGCTTCTTCTTCAGGGATGCTGGGTGGAACCATGACCCGATCTCCAGGCTAAAAAAAACGTGAACATTGTTCCATCATAGCAGCGAAGAGAAAAGTCAAAGGTTTATTCTGACACTTGGTGTAGAAGTAAAGAATAAATGCAGGTAAACTTTATAATTATGTTTATTTTGGAATCTGTTATTTGTGACCTGCTCTTGTTCTGCTTTTGTGTTCTTCCTGTTGGGACACCCCTCGAGGACTGAAAAAGTACTCAACTTTCTAATGTGGGACATCAGCAAGACACTGTTCTCAAAATAAGTCTCTCTCATTGAAAACAGTTTTTTTTTTTTTAAATCTAATAAAGTTTTAGTTTTGTTGGAAAACCCTTGATGGATGGATGGACAGACAGACGGACAGATATAGAATATATAGAATATATAGAATAAAGATCTATAGATAGATAGAAGTAGGAGCACAGTGGGTAAGGTGTTGGAGTGCTAATAAAAGTATCAGGGTTTGATTCCCAGCACCACCAATGACCCCAGCACCACTGCTGGGCCCCTGAGCAGGGCCCCTAACCCCCAATTGCTCAGATGTGTAAATGAAGTCGCTCTGGATATGGGTGTCTTCCATATCAGACAGACAGACAAACAGATAGATGGATAGATAGATATTTCGATAGATAGATAGATAGATAGACAGACAGACAGACAGACAGATAGATACATTTGTGTTGATAGATGGGTGAATTTAATGATTAAATAGATGAATGGGTGGATTTTGATGAATTAATGGACAGATTGGTTGATGTGCATGGACGGATAGCTGAGTTTGGTGGATCGATAAATTGATGGTTGGATTTGGTAAATGAATATATGGATGGATGGAAGGATGAATAGATGTATTTGAGTGAATATATGGGTGGGTCTGTTGAATAATTGGTGGATTGGTGAGTAAATTGTTGTGTTGATAAGTGAATTGAGACAATATTAAATTAAGAACTCATTAAAATAAACCTGCGCTACTGTCGAAGCTACATTACCATCAAACGTATTAAAACCCTCTGACCAATCAAATTTAGGAATCCCACAGAGCTATGATGTCAAAAACAGCCACAGCAGGGTGTTTCCTCTGACCTTCCAGTTTACAGGCGTGGCCACTCGCTGAGACGCTGTTAACTGCAGAGAATCGATCACTCGTAGAATCTCGTCGAAGTTGCGCCCTGTAGTGGCGGGATAAAGCAGTGACAGCTTTAACTTCTTATCAGGACCAATCACAAACACCTGAAACAAATGAGAGAGAGAAAGAAAGATTGGACTAAAAATCAGGGTTTCTAAGACCTAGTCCTTGCCTTCTAGCGTACATTTCTTTTATTTGTCACCCTGTATGCATGTAGCTGTGTTTTTATTTGTATTAAACTCTCAGTGAATAAACGAGTGTAGTTGTACTCACGCATCGGGCAGTCAGTGGCATCCCGGACTGATCTCTCTCATTAGGGTCTAGCATGCCCAGCTTTACAGCCAGCTCACGATTAGCATCTGCTATGATAGGAAACGGGAACTCAGAGACGGTCTCGTCATTATTGTAGGCCAGGATGTCCTGAAAAAGTCAGTGATTAGCTTCGATAAAATTTTGTCTTATATCAAATGTAATAATTTGGCTATGACTTGACTGTTAAATTCTGTATTTTTATTGGCTAGAAGGTGTGAAGTGATTTTATAAATAAGAGATGTTTGTATATGCAAACTTTCTAATATATGATCAGTTATATAGAAATCACTCATTCCAGTCAGTAATACAGGATAGATGGATGGATGGATGGATGGATGGATGGATGGATGGATGGGTTGGTGAATTGATTAACAGATAAATAAATGGGTTGGTGAATTAATGAATGAATGGATGGATGGATAGATAGGTTGGTAAATTAATGAATGTATAGATGGATGGGTCGGTGAATTGATTATGGGATGGATGGATGGATAGATGCGTTGGAAAATTGATTGAAGGATGGATGAGTTGTTGAATTGAATAAAGGATTCATCTATGAATGAATGGATAGATGGATAGGTTGGTGAATGGAAGGATAGATAGGTTGGTGAATTAAATGGATAGATGGATGGGTTGGTAAATTAATTAAGGGATGCATGGATAGGTTGGTGAATTGATTAAAGGATAGATTAAGGGATGCATGGATAGGTTGGTGAATTGATTAAAGGATAGATGGATGAATTAATTATGGTGAATAGATAGATAGATAGATAGATAGATAGATAGATAGATAGATAGATAGATAGATAGATAGATAGATAGATGGGTTGGTGACTAAGCAAAACAAATGAATATGTCACGTCCTATAAAAAAACACTTGATTTTTATTTCCTGATTTATTTGACGTGGTAAAAATTGCTTAAAATGATTTTGCTTTAAAAGTTTCTTGACTGCTGGTTTCTACCCAGCATTAAAGCTGCTGTTAGTTCTACCTTGCTCCAGCCGCGGTGCTCCTCAACACTATCGATGGACAGGCCCATCATCTTCACGTTGCGCTCAGCAAACTGGGGACTCAGTGCAGCGGCTCGTCCCAGTTCGGTGGTGCAGACCGGAGTGTAGTCCCGGGGGTGTGAGAACAGGATGCCCCAGCTGGTGAGGGAACCATAAGGTTCGGTGAAAACTGGATACGTGGACAGGAAAACTAGAAGCGCTGAGCTGAAAATCAGTTCCTGAGTGAACTGCTATTGTCTTACGTTCCGTCGCGCCTACTTCGATCAAAGGATGCAGGCTGCCTGTCAGTACCGCGCATTATAAAAACTACAGCAGGGGGCAGAGCCTTTTCTTACAGAGCCCCAATGCTATGGAATAACCTCCCTATGTATGTTCGGGAATCAGACACAGTCTCAGTGTTTAAGTCCAGGTTTTATTTTTCAAAAAACTTGAAAAAAAAAAACGTACTTATTTAATCAAGAACAAGCCTTTTGTATTGATTCCCCTTAGATAAAGGAGCAGATCTGGGGGACTGATGGACGTTGAGTATTATGGTGATCTGGTATGTTTATACGCTGTGTCTTCCCCTCTCTTATTGATCACGGTGTTGATGATGAGAGCGGCTGGTTGCTTAACATATCATGAAGAACCTCATGTCTGTTCTAGTTAGTCATGCCGGAGTCCATGCTTGCACTCTACATGAAATACTCAATCACACATACACTGTGATTACAATGTTACTTAAATGTTTTCCTTTTTTTTTTGTCTTTCTTCCTTTCTCTCTCTCTGTCTCTCTCTCTGTCTCTCTCTCTCTCTCACTGTCGAGCTACATATGCCACAAATGAGCTGCCAGTGATCCAGATCCTCATTCCCACTTTGGACCTGTCAGATCCTTCCCCGTGACCCGCTCCAGTTGATGATTACATCACCAGGGTCACCTAGGACGTTCCACTCTGCCATAAAGACGTTCCAGCTGTTCTTCGAGGTCTTCAAGGACTTCGAGGACACAGTGTAACTACATCATTCCTGATACCCAAATGTTTCACCTAAATGAGGATGGGTTCTCTGTTACGTCTGGTTCCTCTCAAGGTTTCCTCCTATTCTGTCTCAGGGAGTTTTTCTTTGCCACCTTCGCCCCCGACTTGCTCATCAAGGACAAACTGATTTCTCATAATCTCTTGGATTTTGTAAAGCTGCTTTGTGACAATCACCGCTGTAAAAAGCGCCAAACAAATAAAATAAAATTGAATTAAATTGAATGAAAATTGAAAGTAACTGGTGTTTGCAGCCCATTTTGGGGAAAAGTTGCAGTGACATTAAACACTCAGCGTCTATTAGATTCTCGAACGTGTTTGAATATTATGGTCTTTTACAGGAGACTGGTAATATTTAAACTATTAAAAGCTTTTAAAATTTGTAAATATGTCAAGGGTTCATCTCCGTCATTAATTAATTCACTTTATTATTCCTTGTCTGAGACTTTTTGTAACAAACTTTTGTTTCGCAGATGTAGAAACCTGTACAAATCATGTGGTCAGCAGAATAAAGTTAAACCCAAAGACTGAAAGCTTGTACAGCACCGCCTGGATTTCCTCTCTGACGCTATGACCTAAATTAGTATCACTCGAAACCCGACTTCAAAGAGTAGATCAGCGAGCAGCCACCTCCTGTCACCTAAACCTAAACCTACACTGTTATCATGACGAGCGGTGATGTAATCGATGTTCCAGAGATATAAAAGAGTTGATCAGGGTTTGGGTACAGCTTTAATCGACTGATCCTTTTTTAGTCAGGTGACACAGCATACGGTATGTTAGAGGAGTGGTAGCTTAAACAGTTACAGCTCTGGGGTGATAATTAGAGGATCTGGGATCAAGCCTCACCATTGCCAAGCTTCCAATTTTGGGCCTTGAGCAAGGCTCTTAAATCACTTCCTGCTTCGGAGCGGATGCATCATTTCCATTTACAGCCTTGTCAGACGCCCTTATCCAGCACAACTTACATTTTTTTTCATTTTTACAACTGAACAATTGGTTAAGGGCCTTGCTCAGGGGCCCAGCAATGGCAACTTGGTGGCACTGGGAATCGTCCGATTAGCAGTCCGCTATCCTAACCACTTAACTTCCTCATCGCTTTAAAATCAACTTTTTACATTTTCTTTACACTTCTGGCATCAGTCAGACTCCCTTATTTAGAACAACATAAATTTATGTCATTTGAGCTGATCTGAGCAGTTGGTGGTTAAGGGCCCTGCTCAGGGGCCCAGCAGTAGGCTGCCGGAAATTGAAGCCATGTGGATATTTAATAAGACGTTAACCCTTAAGCTACCACTTTCACTTTACAGAAAGCTTTATCTATCATAACTTTAATTACACCCCCACATCATATCATATATAAAAAAAAAAACAGTATAGTTTGTTTAACAATAACAATTAATATTAATATCATAATACTGAAAAATATTCTCTGCTTTACGTCAGGCGTGTTAAAGTTTCTATAAATCGCATTAAAGTGTTGCATTAAACCGCCCGACTTGTTCAAAAATCCGCTGCACTTACGAGTCTCCCAGATATTCATGGAGTCGGATTTTTCCCACAGTGCTCTCGGCGTCAAAGTCAGGAAACACATCTCCGAGTAGAGGAGCTGGCATGATGCTGCTGCTTCTGCTGACGAGGTGGAGGACCAGATGTAGAAGGAAGGAAGCCACACACACACACACCCACACACACACACACACACACACACACACACACACACACACACGCCTCCTGGTGCCTTGTCACGGGCACAATGTAGAAGAAACGTACGAGTAAGCAGGTCACCATGCGGTGCATCACAAGCAGGAAAGCAGCTGTTGTTGTGCCGTGGTTTCATTTGTGTTCTTCCTCAAACTGTTGGACACTGAAATATGGTGTAAACGATTTCAAGTTGCACATCAGAAGGTTGTGTGTTCAAATCCAGGCACTTTTAAGCTGCTTAGATGTGAGTCAAATAATTCCTGGATTATGTCTTAATTGTTTTATAATTATATTTTGTATTTTATTTTTCTGGACAAATATTTTATAAATTATGTTATATTTTATTCGGAATCACATCATATCATATGTAATTATCTTTCTCTCTCTCTCTCGCTATCTCTCTCTCTCTCTCTATCGGTCTCTCTCTTTTCTTTCACTCTATCTGTTACTCTCTTTCACCCTCTCTCTCTCTTTTTCTCTCTCTCTCACCCTCTCTCTCTCAATATGTCTCTCTCTCTTTCTATCTTTCTGTTCCTCTATTTCTCTCTCTCTCTATGTCTCTTGATCTTTCTTCTACAGTCTCTCTCTCTCTTTCTATCTCACTCTCTCTCTCTTACTCTATTTCTCTCTCTCTCTCTCACCCTTTCTCACCCTCTCTTTCTTTCTTTCTTTCTCTCTTTAGCAAAAACAAGCGAAACGCGTCTGTACAGGTGAATTCGAATTTTTATGCCCACAATGGCTGAAGGATGAGGAGAAATTGCCTTGGACTCAAATATACTTAAAAATATGTTTTTAAGGCGGATTTTTTCCGGTAAAGTTGTAGATGTGCTGAGAGTTCGGTACCCTGAAGATAACTAGCTCGTCTCAGCGCGTGAAAGAGTTTATTCCCCACTTCCAGACCAGCGCCGCCGACCGGTAACACTGACTTACAGCCTTTAAATGTCTGATAGATTTTATTGATATCTGTAGTGTTTTTGTGACGTGATATTAAATTAATTAAGATAAATATTGATTCTGAACTGCTCCAGATGTTGTAGGTGGTACAGTTGTGGTTGTAGTGTAGAGGTTTGGAGTTGTGTGTTAACGGGTTTCTTGTCTCTCTGTCTGTAATTCCACACCGTGTTTTATTGTGTGTTTGTTTAGTATTGATGTGTTTCTATAATTGGGATGTGATGTAATAGTGGGGGTATTAAGAGGGGTATCAGTCGGGTAAATCCGCACTGAAGTACCAGCTACCAAATGCACCGCCTGCCACTGGTGCGTATTAAATTAATAGTTTAAAGTTAAATTAATAAATTGTAATTATCACAATGGATTAATTTATAATGGTTTATATTTATAATCTATATATTGCATTTAATTTAATATGTAATACGTTTGTTTTTTTCTTTTCTTTATTTCTAAGCATTGAAACTGTGTTAATGTCACATACACAAGCAAAACACACTTGTCTGTGCGAAGCCCCTAAAGCCACCGCTGTTTTTATTTACACATTTTTTCCAAACACATTTGAGAAAACGAACAGCTACTTTATCAGAGAAGACTTGACTTTTATAGCTCGTAGTATAAAAATAAAGGAATCAAGAAGGCACCAGCTGAAGATTTGGAAAGCTTTGGTTGCTATCACTGTATTTGCAGTTGATCTTATCCGACAGAAAATGGCAGTAACTTTCACACTGTGACAAAAACTGAATCCCTCATGGTGAGCTGCCGGATTTGGCGAGTGTCACGTTGTAGGTGACCATGTGGAAGTTGTCCCAGGAATACAGCTTTCTTCTCGCCGCGTTGTAGTCGATCATGCTGTTGTAGCCGTAGCGGTTACGGAACGGCACGTCCACCGTTTTGCTCTGCTCGCTAGTCGTGTCGAAGCTCCAGTTAATGGTGGTGCTGTTAGCTCTGTAGCTGGCCACCGTGTACAGCCTGCCACACACCATGAAAGCGTTCGCCACTTTGTTCTTCTGGATGTTGGTCTTCCAGCTTCGGGTCACTCTGAGTGTGTCAGGATCGAGCTGTGATATAACGATGGCTCCGCGAGCTTTCTCTGTGCTGTAAATGGCCCACAGTCCCTTCTCGTCGGCGGCCAGGTCGATGTCGGTGTAGCCACCCCAGGAATAAGGGTACTGGCCATGGAACCCGGGGTGCGGCAGCTCTCTCTGGGCTGCGATCTTCTCTTCAATAAGGTCATAACGCAGCAGCGTAGGACTCCGTTTTTGCTGGTAGTATAGCGAGCCGCGGTACACAGTAGCCCCAGTACTCTCCATAGGCTCTGGAAGAACCAGGACCTTTAAAGGGTAGCCACGAGCGAGTTGCTCCAGGTTCTCATAGGCGTACAGTTCACGTACATCGTTTCTCACAGTGTCGATGCGCCACACAGTGTCCGGTCCGTATGGAGCTCCCGGAGACTCGTTGCCCTGGAACCACATACCGTATTTTCCTGAGATGCTGCTTGCCTTTTGATGGGTCTCAGGCTCACTGACAGAAACAAGTTCTCCACAGCCTTTATACGTAAAATAAATCAAATCAGTTATTATCGCAAAAACAAAATTTAACAAACATATACAGCTGAAGCTGTCAGACCTGCATCCTGCTGGACGTTTTTCTGGACTTTGGGAGAAGTCGGAAGCTCAGAAACCTCAGCCTTCACCTCCTGAAATGCTTTAGTCACAGAAGAACCTACAGGAGAAACATTCACAGGAGACTGACATTAAGAATAAATGTAAAAATTGCTCTTTTTCTATGCTGCCCTTTAAACTATTTTTTGATATTTACACTCTGTTTTGTAATCTAACGCAGTGGTCCCCAAACTGAGGGGCCCGACCCCTAGGGGGTGGGGGTTGGGTCGTGGAAAGGCTAGTGTGAAGTCAGCAGAAGCAGATTTTTATAAGGATAAACCAAAATTTTGAAAGACAAAAGTAGCGGACGTGCCGCACCGGCCAGCAGTGTTCAGCACACAGGTTTCTCTCTCCTTTTATCCGTTTCAATATTCTCTCTTTTCTTTTTAATACTCTGATCTGTGTGTGTTCTGTTGAGTTGCTTATGGTCCAAATGCTTTACTGATGTACCGCTCACATTTAAAAAAACAAAACAAAGTTCGCTTACAGAACACGACAAATAAAAAGCGCAAAAAGAAATGTATAATGTTACATAGTAAAAGGAAGTAGAAGAGCTGTGTGTGTGTGTGTCGGGGTCGGGGTGGGGTTTGGAAGAGAGGTGGTGGGGCAGAATGAGAGAGAGAGTGAGAGAGAAAGAGACTTTTTTTTTACTTTTAACATTCCTTTATTTAACCAAATTACTTTATACTTCAAACTTTTGTGACTCGATAAATAAATAAAATTAAACAATAACTAAAACATAATTTCATTTCAAGAGAGAGAGAGAGAGAGAGAGAGAGAGAGAGAGAGAAAGAGGAAGAACGAGAGAGAGAGAAAGAGGAAGAACGAGAGAGAGAGAGAGAGAGAGAGAGGAAGAACTAGAGAGAGAGAGAGAGAAAAGAAAGTAAAGAAACTGTATCTTGAGTTTAACTCTGATTAAAAATATCAATTAAAATATTCTCTCTCTCTCTCTCTCTCTCTCTCTCTCACTCTTATAATAACAGATGGAATCCGTACCCATGCCGCTGTTTTGCCTGACTCTGTCCTGTGAGTCAGGAGGCAGTGGACAGGGTCTCTCCCTGAGCTTCTCCGTCTCCAATGTGAGCTCCTCCACTCGCCTCTGGAGCTCCTTCACCTGCACGTCCAGCTGCTCTTTTTCCTGAAGAAGCTGTCTGATCTCCTCTGTCTCTTCCAGCGTCCTTGCCGTCTCCGGGACAGCTTCAGCACCCAGCACTCGACTCACCACTGCCTCTAGCAGTGTCACACGAGCGCTCAGGTTTTCCGCCTCCATGGCGTTGTTACAGCTGGATTCCACCGGGCTGTCCACAGTGAAGGTGTACTGACAGCGGATGTAGCGGCCATCAGCGTGGTCCTGACCCTGGACCTCCAAGAGTAGGCATAAGACCAACAATGAAAACCTCGTCCACATGGTTAAGAACGAAAGAGTCGGGTTTTAAAGAAGAACGTCTCTGTCTGTCTGTCTGTCCGTCTGTTCTCTTTAGTGTTTGTCTGTTTTTTGTCGGAAGTTTTTTTTTCGTCGTTTAAGATATGGAACACTTGAAGGTGGAGATTTATTACATCAGCGCCTGCTTATTTATGGGAGGAGAAAGAGAGAAAGAGCAAGAGAGAGAGCGCAAGAGAAAGAGAGCAAGAGAAAGAGAGAGGGAAAATGAGAGAGAGTGAAAGAGTGAAAGAGAGAGAGGGAATGAGAGAGAGAGAAAGAGTGAAAGAGAGAGAGGGAATGAGAGAGAGAATTTAAGAGAATGAGATAAAGAGAGAGAGGGAATGAGTGAATGAGAGAAAAAGAAAGAGAGAATAAAGGACAATGAGAGAAAGAGAGAGAGAGAGAGAGAGAGAATAAGAATGGGAGAGAATAAAAGTAAATGAGAGAGAGAGGGAGAGAGAGAATCAGAATAAAAGTGACGTTCTTAAAGTTTCCTACTTTTAGACTTAAAGTAAACTTACAGTAAACTTTACTCCACTAAACAGTCGACTAGTAGAACAGAACTAGTCCACTAACTAACTAGTATTTGTCTCACTTTAAAGTGGACTTTCATGATGAAAAGTGTTCTAGAAGAACGGAACTCGTCTCTTTAAGTTGACTCACAGAAGAATTCTCAGTCGAGTTACAGTACAAATGGACTCGACTACAAAGTTTATTATTATACACTGAAAAGTGGACCATTTATTCTGAAGAACTGAGCAAATCATTCACGGATAAATCCAAACCCTTTCAGTTTAAAGCTGTCTGACATCACAAGGCAAAAGTATTGCAAACTTTGACGATCGTCATGGACTCAGAACTGCCCTCCTGTCGGGAAATCCCTGTTTTTACTGATTACATTCTCAGATTCTTGGTAAAAGTTGACAAACAGAATTGTCTCTTTATGTGTCTTTCGTTCAGGGCTGAAAAAAACCACACATAAAAGGACATAAAAACCATTTACTGGATCCTGTTTACGTACAGTAGCAGTGCAAAGACCTGTATTTACAGCGCGATGTTCCTCTAATAGCACACAATGGTGTATTATTAGACGTCGTTAAAGTGGAATTCCAAAACTTTTAGGAATTAAACTGGAGGTGGTGTTTGGGGTGAAACCAAAAAAAAAAAAAAAAAAAAAAAATACAAGAATGATGAAAAAAATCTCGGCTTGTCAATACCTGCATCATGATTACACGTAGTGAGAGCGAGACGACTGACAACCGTTCATCAGTGAGACGAAAACAAGCTGTCCATGATCCCCCCAGCCCCACCCGACATAACCAAACACATTAACATCACTACCTCAAGCACAAACAAACCAGAACGCTGCTGGATGTCGTTTGTTAAGATAAAAATAAATTAATTAATTAAATAAATACTCCTCGTTTACGGCATCTAATTAGTTAATA
The DNA here is from genome assembly GCA_005784505.1 of Bagarius yarrelli. NCBI lineage: Eukaryota > Metazoa > Chordata > Actinopteri > Siluriformes > Sisoridae > Bagarius > Bagarius yarrelli. Next base: position 51,331 of record VCAZ01000091.1, read on the forward strand.
TAATAAAGAATAAAAAAAAAAAAAAAATTAAAGAACTTCTTTTGGCACAGCAGTAAACCAGGGAGCACGACCTGTCTCTCCTACCAAAATAAAATACACCTAAAGTTCATTTTCTTTACTAGTAATAAAAACTAAGTAAATTATTCTGTCTATCCTGTTTAATGGCTCTTTGTTTCTTTGTGAATGATTTGCTCAGTTCTTCAGAATAAATGGTCCACTTTTCAGTGTATAATAATAAACTTTGTAGTCGAGTCCATTTGTACTGTAACTCGACTGAGAATTCTTCTGTGAGTCAACTTAAAGAGACGAGTTCCGTTCTTCTAGAACACTTTTCATCATGAAAGTCCACTTTAAAGTGAGACAAATACTAGTTAGTTAGTGGACTAGTTCTGTTCTACTAGTTTACTATAAGTTTACTTATAGGTCTAAATGTAGGAAACTTTAAAAACTCCAGTAGTGATTTTTTATCTCCATTTAAAGTTTAAGTAGAACAAATAAACTGAGACTTTTTATCACTTTAAGACGAGTTTACTGACGTTTCATTTCTATGTATAGAACAGATGAACTTTTTGCAGCCCTGCCATCATTGGACATTTGAAGACTGGACGTATTACGTCACATAATTTCGCACTAAATAGAACCGCAGGATGTCTGATTTTGGAGAGCTATAGTTCCTCTGTTGGTTTAAAAGGTCTGTGGCTTCATAACGCGACCACCAGAGGGCGTCAGAGAGACTTGCAGCTGTTTGGGTTTCTTTATACATCTACAGCATTTGGCAGACGTTCTTATCCAGAGCGACTTACATTTATCTTTTTTATACTACTGAGCAATTGGGGGTTAGGGGGCCTTGCTCAGGGGCCCAACAGTGGTGGCTTGATGGTGCTGGGAATCAAACCCCAGTCTTTCTGGTATCAGTCCAACACCTTAACCACTAAGTGCCACTTTTATAAAAAATGTCTTTATTTCTTTATATTTATATATATATATATTTAAATTTATTATAACCTTTTCTTTTTTTTTTTAATTTGTCATAAATAATCTTGCTCTATAGCAGCAGCTAATGTCGAGCTTAATGTTTTATTTATTAAACCAGTAAACACTTTGCTAAATATTTAACTTATATGATAGTGTGCAATGTCTCAAGCTCAGAGAATCAGTTATATCCTTTGTTGGGAGGCTGAAAGATGGAGGTAGGAAATATCATGGAAGGTGAGCTAATGGAAATTTCTCTGGTGCTTTATTGGTGCACAGAGAATGTAACTCCAGCAGTGTTGTGGATGTAAAAAGCGAAAAGAAAAAAAAAAAAAAAACCCTCTATTGTAGAGCTTTTAAAATTGAGAGAATGAAGCCAAATAAATATAAATTACTAAGACTATATATAAAAACAGATAGACTTGAGCCTACTGCCTACTGTGTTTCAACCACCAAACAATAATCTGAGCGAAAAAAGCCCATAAAAGCTTCAAAATGCTGCTGATTTATAGGTTTACAGGCTCCACCTTGGGACACCAAATTATTTATACGATGCAAAGTAATAATTACATATAATCAGCAAACATATAGCATAAACTATGACTATTACATACATTTTTATGATCTAACCAGTTACAACAAATTAAAATAGAAAGCATGACATCAATTTATATTTTATATAAATTTCCTCCCTTTAAAACACACGCAGTTTGGCTGTTATCCCGTTCTACAAGGTCGACCTACCGACTGTTAATGTTTTCAAAATTCGAATCTGTAGCGTTTTTGTTTTAAAACTTAAATTAAATATACAAAAAAAAAAACCCTGTTAAATTAATGCTGGAACTGCGCCGTGGGCGGGGGTAATTAAACATGGCCATCATAAGATACACAACTCACATACTGTACTCCAAAAAAAACCACTCCAAAACTCACTGGGGCATTTGTCCCACTCCTCTTCGCAGGTTTCAAGGCTGACAGTTGGCAATTTGAACCTTCAGCTTCCTCCACACATTTTTCATGAGATTGAGGTCTGAAGACTACTCAAGGACCTCAATGTGCTTCCTCTTGAGCCACTCTTTGTTATTCCGAGCTCACCGTCGCCACCATCTGTCTTCTAAGCGGCCATCCGGACAAGACCACAGAAACTTTGCTGCAGCACGGGTAACCTATTGGTTTATCTGGTCAGAGGAGAACTAAACCCCCGACTGAGCCTGGTTCTCCCAAGGTTTTTTTTCTCCGTTTTCTCACCGATGGAGTTTTGGTTCCTTGCCGTCGACTCAAAATTTATGGATACCAATCAAATGGACTGTTTTAATGAATGTTTAATATTGTTGTTTCGGAGGTATTTCCTTAAAGCTGCACTGAAACAATCCTGATTGTTAAAAGCGCTATAGAAATAAAGGTGACTTGACTTGACTCCTTTCTTGTATTGACCGTGTGTTTTGGGTTATTGCCTGGGAGCCAATGGAGTCACAGAGACACTGGTAACTGGTAGCTCAGTGGTTAAGGTGTCTGACTGCTGATCAGAAGGTTCAATTCCCAGGTCAACCAAGCTGCCACTGCTGGTCGCTCTGCATGAGGACATCTGTCTAATGCTAGAAATGAAATGTAACACACTTGTTGTCATTCTACACTAAAACAAATGTGACAGCAGGCAAATTCTGTGGAGCAAGAAACCTTTTATTCATTACAAAATATTCTACAGCTCAGCTTTTTAGAGAAAATGCTTCACACACCACAGCAGTTACAAACATCTGCATATCAAAGAGTGGGAGCTTCAAGGCAAATAGTTCATTTGTTAGAGCTTGTAAAATAAGGCAACAGAACAGTTTTTATTGAACAGTCCAGTCTGGGTCAAGATCGAATGTTTTTGTTGCCGGTTCTGTGCTGTATGTCCCGTTCAAACCCACTGAGACAAACCTAACATGCGAACACCTTCATCAGGAAACGAAAGAAAAATGAAGAATAATTTGCAATACAAAATAAACGAATTACAAAAGATCTTCAAAAAAACAGGAAGTGTCCCTTTTACAGCGGTCGGGACTCAGGATGGACCTGGTGCCAGAGATCATTTATATATTTTTAGTCTTTAATTCAGCGCTTTAACATACCAGTAAACAACAAGCGATAACGGAACTGTGTGAAATTAAGATCATATTTAAACAATGAAAATAATAATGATCAGAACACAGTAGCGATATTATTGGCATAATGAAGCTTTTGGAAAAGAGTCTTAAGTGTAGGTTTGGGTATCATTTTGGGGTTTTTTAGCGATACTCTTAAAACGGTGCCGGTGCCAAATCGGTGCCTAAACTGATACGTTAAAAAAGAGCCAAAAAATGGTGGATCAAATAAAAGAACTTTTACTACTGATATCAGTAGGTGGAGCTTCCACTACAGGAAAGAGTTCAGGTCAATTTAGAACAACGTCAGTGGTGGCCATTCACAGGGGAAAGTATGGAGAGAGAAAAAAATGTGCATGGAGATGGAGATAGCGGGAAAATGGCAATCACATAAGATTATATCACAAAGAAATAATACAAGGATCAAAATAAGTGATAGACGAAAGCATCAGCAGACAGAGCGATTCGGGTCACATGTTGGTGATGTGGAGGAAGTGGTAACTAAATTGCTAACTGTTGGAAGATGGTGGGTTTAATTCCCAGCACCACCAAGCTGCCACTGCTGGGCCCCTGAGCAAGGCCCTTACCCTTTAACTGCTCAATTAAATAAATGTAAGTGGCTCTGATAAAAGTGGTACTTATCCACCATTAGGTGCTACCAAATGCTAAATGTAGCAATGATGTCAAGGATTTTGCTCCATGTCAGAAAAATACGAGACTTTGCTCAACAAGTGCCACCCCTGACTGATCACCGGCACTTATTCTGTCCCCGAAAGCGAAAGCGAGCTTTGTGCTTTCTCAGTTTATACAAAAATTTATAAAACTAATTTTTTAGTTCCATTAACTTTAAGAAAAAGCACGGCCGATGAAGAGATTGACTGTTTAAAGCTGCTAATGGCAAGTTGCGGCTCAGTAGTATTGGACTGCTGATCAGAAGATCCGGAGCTAAATTTCAAACACCACCAAGATGTCACCCTTGGGGCCCCTGAGTAAGGCCCCTTAACCTTCAACTGCTAAGTTAAATAAAAATCAACTAGAATGGCCGGTGCCGTGGTGCAGTGGGTGACATCACCCACATAGACATGTTGTTGCACTCAGTTGACCTGGGTTCGATTCTGGCTCAGGTCCAAACAAAATAAGAAGAAGAACTGTGTGTCATTGATATCTTTATATGTTCAATAACTCAAATCAGTTTTAATGGTTTGTCTTAAAATTTTGGTCTTTATCGCTTTTTGACAAACTTTGGGGAAAAAACTGTCCAACTCTTCGGAATACTTTTTATATATCGGGATCAGGATTCAAAGTGTTCAGTCAGTCCAGGATCACAGGAATTATATATATATATTATATATACAGTATATATAATTCCTATATATACCCAATATATATATATATATATATATATATATAACTGTATATAATTCCTGTGATCCTGGACTGACTGAACACTTTGAATCCTGATCCAAATCTCTCCCAATCCCTAAAATCTCACCTACAGCAACTTAAAAAGTGTAAAAATTGTAAAACGTTATAAAGGTATTAGATGAATGTTCAAAAATGACACAAGCTTTCCTTTTACTTTATATTATCTTTCTTTTCTTTTACTAATAATATTGCGATTTTAAAAAAGTTGGCAACAAAAGTGAAACTTATTGCAATCGGAACGACCTGTAGTCGTCCAGTCTTCCAGCTCTTGTGCTCGTTGTGTAGCGGGGGACTATAGTGGAGTTTAGTCCAGTGTGTAGTCCAGAGAGAAGTTAATATAAAAGTCGTATATATATATATATATATATATATATAATGTACATTCTGTGCCATATATTACATAATAGTTTGATTTTTTTTGTGCAATCTGTGGTGTCTGAACTGAAGCGTTCTGTTCATGTGAATCTCTAAGGATGCGTTCACATCTTTTAGTTTGTTCACTTTAATGGACCAAAATAGCCGAAAGAAAAACACGTGATTTAAAAGTCATTTTAAAATATGTAAATAATATTTTAGAAATACAGCAACGCAAAAAAAAAAGGGTAAACACTCAAAGCACTAAAATTAAATCAATGATTAATAAATAATTACGTACATTTTTGTTTTTTTCTCTATTTATTTATTGATCTAAATCGCCAGAATCTCTACAGCTCAGTTTTGCTGTCCAGGGCTCAGGATAGCACTTTATCTCTGGTTGCCAGGGTTGCCAGGGTTATCCTTTTCCCACCAAACTTGTAGGCAAAACCAGACAGATGCTTACATTCAGTCTTTTGGTTGTTTTGTTCAACTTTAGCCTTATTTTCACTGTGATCTGGCAACCCTGACTAGAGCCCAAAACCCCATGACATATTTGATTCCCCTCAGAGTCAAATCAAATTTACACCAGGATTTGTTTTTTACATTTACAGCCTTTGGCAGACGTCCTTATCCAGAGCGACTTACATTTATCTCTATCATTTTATACAACTGAGCAATTGCAGGTTTAAGGGTCTTGCTCAGGGACCCGACAGTGGTGGTTGGTGGTGCTGGGAATTGAACCCTGGTCTTTCTGGTATCAGTTCAATACCTTAACCACTAAGCCACCACTTCACTTGTTCTTAAAGTTTTTATTTGGCATTTTGTCTGTGCTGGAAATTTCTAAATCTGGCAACCTGTAGTGTACTTAAAAAAATCACTGTATCACCAGCTTTTATAGTTTTTGCCAAATGTCTAAAGAACCAGATAAGGTTTGTGTTTTATAAGAATAAATCTCGAGTGTATCCAAGTGGACTGTTAGTATAGTTATATTATATAGATGACTTACTGAAGATATACTGAAGATATAAACTGAAGACATACTGAATCAAATAATAGTAAATTAAATCGAAATGTAATCGTCGTATACTGTTAAATCTACAGACGAGTTGAAGTTTATCTGTTCTAAACTCGCTACTTAAATTTACAGTAAACTCGACCTAAACTGATAAAAAAGTCTGTAAAAAAGTCTAAAAAAAATTTGTTCTACTTAAACTCTTTAAATGGAGACAAAAATCAGTCCGAACTAAAACTAGTGGAGTTCTTAAAGTTTTAGACCTAAAGTAAACTTACAGTAAACTTTACTCCACTAAACAGTCGACTAGTAGAACAGAACTAGTCACTAAAAAACGAAAAAAAAACTAACTAACTAGTATTTGTCTCACTTTAAAGTGGACTTTCATGATGAAAAGTGTTCTAGAAGGACGGAACTCGTCTCTTTAAGTTGACTCACAGAAGAATTCCCAGTCGAGTTACAGTACAAATGGACTCGACTGTAAAGTTTATTATTATACACTGAAAAGTGGACCATTTATTCTGAACAGAACGAAGACTTGGGAATTTAGACATTCAGTTTACTTTGTAAAATAAACATTCAGTAGATTTTTAGGTGAGAGAGAAACCCTGCAGATGTGAAAGCACCCTGTGACTCAACCCGTTTGGAGGTTTATGACTAAATTAAGTTGTTCATGAATCTGGTAATGTAATGATTTTAACATCAGCCACGAATCCAAGAGTCAGTCGTAGGCGTCGTTAATCATGTTAAGGTCCAATCGAGGTGCCCTGATAAGAAAGTCTCTCAAAATTCTTTGTTAGAAAAGTCGCCAGTCTGTGCAGCAAGGCAAGTCGCATAAAAACCTGATAAATATCCAACCAAATAGAGGTTTGGGAAGTTTGCGAAGTTTGGGAATTTTGGGAATTTTGGAAAGTTTGGGGAAGTTTGGAAAGTTTGGAAGTTTGTGAAATTTGGGAATTTTGGGAAGTTTGGAAAGTTTGGGAAGTTTGCGAAGTTTGGGAAGTTTGGGAATTTTGGGAAGTTTGGTCATTTTGGGAAGTTTGGTCATTTTGTGAAGTTTGGTCATTTTGGGAAGTTTGGTCATTTTGTGAAGTTTGGTCATTTTGGGAAGTTTGCCACTTAGCCTCCCTGATTCATCAACAACTACGCAAAGTTTCGCAAATTACAGACAAAAGCGTATAAAGCTCTACATCATTGTTTTAAAAACGTTGTCTGTGCTATTTCTGTTACACACACACATGCACACACACTCGAGCTTCACGCAACCTCACCGAGCAGCATACGAAAAAGTACACAAAGTATTTATAGAAGGTTATTTACATGGGATCAGGTAGTCTTGGCATATAATACATAAAAAATCGAATCGGTCCTGATGTAAGAAGTGTAAAATAAACGTGCACAAAATTCACCTGTTAAACAGGGTGTGTGTGTGAGTGTGTGAGTGCGTAAGTGAGTGTAATCCCCAGCCGTGCCTCTGATTGAAAAAAGATGAGTGTGCAGATTGCGATCGATAAACGCTGACACAAACAAGCGTATTTCTGTCGAGCAGGTCATCCGTCAGGTTCAAAAAGGAAGACAAAATTCCATCTTTCACATTCTTCCACATCGTGAGTCAGGAAAAGAAAATCCTTTCCGATGCTCCGGACTGACCCCGACTCCGCCCCTTTTCTCAAACACCTACTTCATCCTCTTCGGTGTCGTCCTCACCGTTCTCCTCATTTACAATATAAGACCCAGGACGGCCTTGGGTGGAGTTGTGGGCGGAGCCTTGCCCAGATCCGACCCCGACCCTGGCGGCTCGTCCTATGGCGTACGTACTCCTGCGGCGCTCGGGTGCCCTCGGACCTGCGCCTTGAGACCTGCCCTCAAGGAAATAGGTCACCATTTGACCTTTGCCCTTGACACTGATGTTCCCGCGACACACCAAGTCGTAGTCGTTTTGTAGTAGGCGGTGCACTTCCTCTGTGACCTACAGAAAAATACAACTAACGTTAATTTCACAGAAACACACACAGAGGACACACAACAGTGTCTCTGTTTCAATTACGCCATGTTTAATTCGCCAACTATTAGAATTTATATTTGTTATAAAATGACACTTCTCTGATAAAATACCGCTATAGGTCAAGTTAAAACCCCCTTACATTTACATCTATGGCAGTTACCCTTAGGGCCTTGCTCAGGGGCCCAGCAGTGGCAACTTGGGAGTGATGGGAATCAAACCCCAATCTTTCAACATCTTAACCACTGTGCTACCACTTCCGCGGGGTTAGGGTTAGGGCCCCACGCCCTTATTGCCCCCCCTTAGCTGCCTGATTAATGTTTGGGAAATCTGCCAAATTTTAACATAGAACCGCTTAACACACCTGTTTCCCAGTGCCCCTCCCCCCTTCACTGACGTTGTCTAAACGCCCACTGGGAGGCACTACCACCCCTTTAGTATCACTAGTATCACTAATCTTGTGATAATCCATCATCATCACAAGATTATAACATCAATAAAGTAGCATCGGTGTATCAAAATAAATACAATTATATACAGGAATTTTGCTGCTAATTTGCTACAAATAAACAAATAAAAAACTAGAAAAAATATTTAACGCTAAAATAAACAAACAATCACACAAATAAATAAATATTCTTTAAAAATACAAAAAAATAAATAAATCACTAATAAGCAAAAAAAATTTCAGTACTGTGGAAAAACCGAATATAATTACGTTTTTACATAAACAAATAAGTGCGTTTAATTATTACATTGTCTGTTATTAAATAAATAAAATAAGGAAATAAAACAAATTTAAACAAAAACACAAAAACATAAAACATTTACTTACTGAATGTTTATTTATTGAGTTATTTTTTATGAAATTTATTTTATAAAATAATAAACAAGCAAAGTAACTACTTTTTTACTTTTTTCAATACTGTGTCCAACTAACTAATCATTGCTTTAAACTTTATTTAACTTTAATAAAACTTGGAACTAAATAATAAATAAAAAATAAATAAATAAATAAAACAGAAATAAACAAAAACAAATAAACTAACAAAGAAACACCCTGTGCTTTAAAAAAAAAAAAAAACCCCAAAAACAAACAAGCAAACATATAAATAAATAAATAAATAAATAAATACATTGTATGCTGTTTTCTTCCATCTTCACCTTAAAATAATAAAGTTAATAATAATAATAATAAAAATAATAAAATTGCTACCAGCTGGTATCAGAACTGCTATTACAGAAAAACTCCTTTTCCAGAATCAGGTTCAGAACTTTGACCGCTGAAATTCAGGCTACATTAAGTTTAAGAGAAAGAAATAAAGGAAGAATGTGATGTGGACCTGAATCTTTCCCGGTACTCCGGTACTGTCCATACGGCTGGCCACGTTCACCGTATTACCCCAAATATCATACTGAGGCCTACGAGCCCCGATTACACCTGCCACCACTGGACCTACATTAATCCCTGAAAAAGACAAAAAATACCACATAAACACATTGAGAGGATCTTATATCCTATATCACACACACACACACACGCACACACACACACACACACACGTCTACAGCTTACCCACTCGCAGGATAAAGTCATTGTAGGACTGATAGTTGATCTCATCGAGGACGTCGAACATTTCAATGGCGAAGTCTGCGATGGTGCTCAGATGAGCCGTTATGGACTTTTTAACCTGGAATATGAACATGAAGCCGCTGATAAGAACAACAAACACTGATGTGAAGGTCAGGTCCAAAACCGCAATCTGTCAGTCTGTGTTATTTGCATTAAACATTTACTTAAACAAAAAAGAAATCGAAATGTTTAAAAATATTACAAAACAAACAAAGGATTAAATAATTAATAAAAAAAATAAACAAATAAATAAATAATTATTTTTTTTAGTATAATCTTTAATAAACACACAAAATCAACAAAACTACTTTACAAGGACTTCACTATAAATAATATATATATAGCGATTAATTGTATATTTCTTCTTCATTAATAAAAAAATTAACAGATTTTATTACAGAACAAATAAATAGTTTAATAATGTCTTATACTTTTATAAATAATTAAAACCAAATTTAAATAGAACAAAAGATTTTATTTTAAAAACCTATAAATAAAAAAATAATTAGAATATGTAAATAAATGAATCAATTGCGTAATTCCTCAATTGACTAATTAATGTTAATTTATTAATTATAGCAGTAATTTATTATATCTGTATATTTATATATTCTATAAAATAATTATAGCATTTAAGAATAGTAATTTTTCTAGTACTGTAAGACAAATAAATATAAACATAAACATATTTCTACAAAAAATATATTTTTTTTATGATCTCTTGTGTATTAAAGAAATAAAAGTAAAAAAATGAGGAGAGAAATAGATAGATAGATAGATAGATAGATAGATAGACAGACAGATAGACAGACAGATAGACAGACGGACAGACGTAGGGACAGATGTACGGACGAACGTACAAAAATAGATAGAGAGAAAGATAGATAGACAGACAGGTAGAAGTATGGATGCATGGACAGACGAAAAAGAATAATGAAATGGTTTAACTAGTTATGAGAACTGGTTAATCCAAGCTGTTTGGATGTATTATGATTGGTGGAGGTGGAGGTGGAGGCGAGGTGCTCACCTTGCTGCCTGCAGTAGGAACCAGACCCACGGCTGCCATGTAGGTGCTGCCGATGGTTTTGATCTTCTCGATGTCTTTGTAACATTCCTTATCCATGAGCTGGAGAATGAACAGCAACAGAGCACATTACCACCTCAGAGTGAGCAGAACAAGCCGGCTGTGATTGGCTGCCGGGAAGAGGGGCGGAGACTGACCTCGTCAAAGTCGGCGATGATCTCGTTGAGGAGGCGCAAACACTCCACACCCATGTTGTTTCCATCCAGCTCGATGTAGAAGTCATTAAAGTTGGGAATGGAGGCGAAGAGCACACCGACCTGGGAGTACGACTGGTAATACAGGTCCTACACACACACACACACACACACACACACACACACAAATCAATCAATCAATCATTCAATCAGTTAATCAATTAATCAAGGTTGTATGCAAAAGTTTTGGCACCCATTACCAAATTGATATTCATAGTGCAGATACTTTTTGTCCAGAAGTATTTTAAAAAGAAAGATAGAAAATAAATAAGAGAATAAATATTTGACTAATAAATTAAAAATGAATAAATATATTTTTAGGTACTATAATATTAAGTAAAAAGTAAATAAATAAATACTTTATTTACTTGAGTTAAAAAGAAATAAATTTGTAAATTTGCAAGTAATGTTGTATTAATAAATAGATAATACATAAAATAAATAAATAAATAAAAAATAAATTATCATTTACTTAAAAAAACAAATAAAAAAAATATTATTTTAAGACTTTCTGATTTACTGATTAAATTAAAGACTAAATAAACAAATAAATAACTGATTCCACTGAAAACACATAATAACTAAGTAAAATACATTTTCTTAACTAATTCTGTTCTATAATATTAATGCAAATGTTTATGCTTAAACGTTTAACTGTCCTGTGCAGATGTTTGTACTCGCTGGTTTGTTGTGTGAGTGTAATAAAATGATTTAGAAGTGTGTTTTCAGAGTGTGTCTGTTGTTATAGTTTGTCTGTGTCTGGTGTCCTCTGTGACCCTCACCATGTTTCTGGGGTTGGACATTAGGAAGTGTTGAGCCACGTGAACGGGGAGGAGGTTAAAGAGAATCCTCCTGTTGTCCAGTTTCACCTTCTCCATACCGTCCCTCTCCTCCTCAGCCTGGACACACACACACACACACACACACACACACAACAACAACAACAACACACACTACGTGTCACAAACTGATTGTTTAACCAAACCTGAGCAGGTAAATTTCTAATGTTACACACATCACACTGTGATCCAACACACACCACATTCTACAGGAAATTTACACAAACAAATGAATTAATTTAATGAATACATGAATAACTAACTGACTAACTAGCTAACTAACAAACCAATTAAATGACTATTTAATTACTTAACTAATTAAATAACTTACTAACTAAATAAATAAATAAATGAATAAATAATTGGGCAGCACAGTGACTTAGTGTTTAGCACTGTTGCCTCACAGCAAGGGTTCGTATCCCCTGCAGGGGTCTTTCTGTGTGGAGTTTATATGTTCTCCATGTGCTTCTGTGGGTTTACTCTGGGTTCTCTGGTTTCCTTCCACAGTCCAAAAACATGTATGTTAGATTGATTGGTGATTCTAAATTGTCCATAGGAGTGAGTGTGAGTGTGTGTGTGGCCCTGCGATGGACTGGCGACGTGAGAGTGTTGTGCTTCTACATGTATTTGGCTGTGAGTCTGGTGGTCCCTTGTGTTTTTGGGCTAACAATTCTCTTTTTAAGATAGCACATAAGAAGTCCATCCATGACTCTGTGCTGGGCCTACGGAACACCTTTGGATGAACCCCAGATCTGCTCACCTCAACATTAGTGTCTGATCTCACTAATACTACTGGAACTATCAAGCCACATGACCCAACCTAGTGGAACACCTGCACAGAAGTCTGGAGGTGATACTACAGAGGGGGACTAACATCTAAACACATTGATGGTCGCAAAGTTTGGGTGTTCCAAACATATATTGTAGGTAGATATAGTGGTGCAAGTGGTGGTTCAGTGGATAAGCTGCTGGACTGATACAGAGAGGATCAGGGTTCGATTCCCAGTACCATCAAGTTGCCACTGTTGGGCCCCTGAGCAAAGCCCTTAAGGCCGTAAATGTAACATGAGCCAAGTATTGAGCACTAGATGTCAGCAGAGAGAGAAAATAAGCAAGTGTGTGTGTGTGTTATATTAATAAAGGTGAGTAAGGATAAAGTGTAGTGATGTTGTGTAAGCGGTGTGTCAGGGGTTTGTTGATCGTGTGTGTTGTTCTGTTATGTAATAAAGCCCTCAGGGAGCCGATTGGCTTCTAATTTATTCCATTATGCGCTAGACAGAGTTATTGAACGACCACTATAGCTCTGAATCACTGACGCAGACCTTACACACACACACACACACACACACACACACGCACTGTTCTGTAAAATATTGTGAAATAATAAACCGATAAATAAACCCAGTAAACACATAAACAAGAAGGTTCTGAACCAGACCAAACCGGAACTGTCTGATAAACTGTACCAGTTTGAGACCATTGCAATCATGTTCATTTTAGTGATTGGCGGTTGGTTACAAGGTCCCGCCCCTTAAAAAAAAAAAAGCTGGGATTCCAGTGGAGGACAAGAGATGGGTTAATGTTGTGTCTGAGTGAACCTGGGTGTAATGTAGGTCACCAAATCATGATGTGTAAATACAAATGCACGCGTGCTAACACACACACACACACGCACACACGCACACAGGCTCAGCGTGCCACCCTTCTCATCTTGGAGGAGTGCCAGAACTAACAGAGCTAACACACAGTGGTGAGGAAGCTGACAGCAGACACACACACACACACACACACACACAGAGCTGTAGAAAACAACATCGTGATAATGACCTTAGTGGCCCAGAGTCATTATAGCACACTACTAATGAAATAAGAACACTGTGTGTGTGTGTGTGTGTGTGTGTGTGTGTGATTTCACTTACTTTAATGATACTGTATTTTCCTTCCTCCTTTCAGGTTTCTGTGTGTTGGTTCTATGTCAGGGTTCTGTGTGATGGTTCTGTGAGATGGTTCTGTGTCAGGGTTCTGTGTGATGGTTTTGTGTCAGGGTTCTGTATGATGGTTCTGTGAGATGGTTCTGTGTCAGGGTTCTGTGTTTTGGTTCTAACCTGTGTGGCCCAGAGGAAGTCAAGACGCAGTTTGAGCTCGAGCTGGCGTGAGTGCAGGGCCAAAGCGCTGGAGAACAGCAGCAGGGAGAGGATCGGCTCATATGAGCGAAAGTTCAGTGAACCTACACTCGCACTGAAAAGAAAGAAAAACACAAGAGTCACTTCAGAATTCTGTCCATCCTTTCATCCATTCATTAATCCATTCATCCATCCATACATTTATCCATACATCCATCCATCCATCCATCCATAAATCCAACTATCCTTCCATCCACTCATTAATCCATCCATCCATCCATCAATCCATCCATAAATCCATCCATCCTTTCATCCTACTATCCATCCTTCCATTCATTCATGTATTTATTTTATTCTAGCATTTTCAATATTTCTTCAAACCTTCTTCAAAGTCTGGTATGCGCAGCCTAATTGTTAAGTATGTTGTTTGAGGTTGTGGTGTTTGGATTGTGAAGTGTGTCATTTGGAGCGGGAGTCTACAGTGTGGAGTTGGAAGTTTGGTGTGTGGAGTGTGGAGTTTGGTATGTGGAGAGTAGTGTGTGGAGTTTGGAGTGTGGAGGTTTGGAGTGTGGAGTTTGGTGTGTGGAGTTTGGAGTGTGGAGTTTGGAGTGTAGAGTTTGATGTGTGGAATGTGGAGTTTGGTGTGTGGAGTGTGTAGTGTGGAGTTTGATGTGTGCAGTTTGATGTTTTGGAGTTTGATGTGTGGGTGGGTGTGGAGTTTGATGTGTGGAGTTTGATGTGTGGAGTTTGATGTGTGGAGTTTGGTATGTGGAGTGTAGTGTGTGGAGTGTGTGGAGTTGGAGTGTGGAGTTTGGTGTGTGGAGTTTGGTGTGTGGAGTTTAGTGTGTGGAGTTTGGAGTGTGGAGTTTAGTGTGTGGAGTTTGATGTGTGGAGTTTGATGTGTGGGGTGGATTTGAGGTGGAGTTTGATGTTGTGAGTTTGAGGTGTGGAGTTTGGTTATGTGGAGTGTAGTGTGTGGAGTGTGGAGTTGGATGTGTGGGTGGAGTTTGATGTGTGGAGTTTGGTGTGTGGAGTGTAGTGTGTGGAGTGTGGAGTTTGGAGTGTGGAGTTTGGTGTGTGGAGTTTGGTGTGTGGAGTTTGGAGTGTGGAGTTTGGTGTGTTGGAGTTTGTTGTTTGGAGTTTGGAGTGTGGAGTTTAGTGGGTGGAGTTTGGTGCGTTGTGTTTGATGTGTGGAGTGTGAAGTTTGGAGTGTGGAGTGTCTTTTTCAAGACTAGAGTTCTTTCTCTTCCTCTCTTACATGTACACACACACACACACACACACACAGGTTATAAACTCTGACCCGGTAACGGTTCGGCGATATCCGCTCAGCTCCAGCACGGTGATGAAACTGACGGCTAACACGAGCAGTAGAAGCAGCTTGGGCAACCAGGACACTCGCAGGAACAGCGCCATGGTAACCGTGGCGACTACACACGCCAGGAAGGCGTACTGCACCCCATGACACGGCAACTCCAGCATGGTGCGGTTAGCTCCGCCTACTGTGTCTATGATCACTATAGAAGTGTTGGAGGTGGATGCCCAGAGCCAGGGCATGCAGCCCACCTGGACAGGAAGCAGCAGTGACACACACGACTGAACTCAAACTTAAATTACTCAAATAACACAACACAATACAACACGACACAACACAATGTAAAATAACAACATAAAATAACATAAACACATCACAACATGAAATAAAATAACACAACACAACTTAAAATAACATAAAATAACAACATAAAATAAAATAACACAACACAACATAAAATAACGTAAATGTAACACAAAACATTACATAACATAACATTACATAACATAACATAACATAACATTACATAACATAACATTACATAACATAACATAACATAACGTTTTCTTGCTTTTATACTCCATTACGCTGGCAACGATGTTAGCACCTAATAGCTGTTATTCTCACTGAAATAACAAACTTACAGCACCAGAATTGCTAAAAAAAACACTCAAATATTTCAATGTAAATGTTTTACTTTATGTTTAATTTTAACACTAAAGTTAAAAAAACTAAATCTTACCACACACGCCTGCGCCACAGCGTAGATTAGCAGCACTATTAGCACACACAAGACTGTGCGGATCTGAATAGTGAGGCAACCAGGAATACACTGCGAAACACACACACACACACACACACACACACACGCACACACACACACACGTTAACAGAGAGAATTGAAATTCAAAAATTTCATTTTAGCAAAAAAATCCAGCCAATTCGAAAGAGCGACCATAAGCATTTCAAACTGACTGTTAATTCAATTGTCATCTAGTTAAAGCTAACAACTACCAGTGGCGCTAACGGCCTCTTTTTTCTACCAGAAATATTTCATACTGATAACAAAAAGATGAAAATCCTAAACTAAAGCTTTTTATAAAAGCTAAAATACAAAAGTAGAAAAAAATATTAAATCTATATTCGATTCTATATTAAATTACTTTTAGCCTGAAGACTTGCGGTTATTCCTCCTGTAGTTAGCTGCGCTGGACTAGCAAACAAAATAGATAACCTACTGGTTTATCAGTTTACCTGCACTCTAGTGACATGCAGGTACATGATACAGGATACAAGGAAACAGATGCAGAAAACCAGCAGGACCAACACGATTGTCCCCCTGCGGTCCAGCACAAAGAAAGACAGATGTGATGTTAGCCACACAGGGGTTAGCAAGAATAACTGAGCATTAGATCAATAAAAGACAGTGGCGGCTGGTAAAGCAGGACTGTAACTAGTCGATGGTGTAATGATGATGTAATATTACTGCTAGTTAAAATATAGAAAATATTTATGTTAACCAATGAGAACATGACACAAGGACAAAGGGAAGCACATGACAGGAAGACACAGACACATAGCTTAGTTAGCTAGCATAGCTAAGCTTAAATAAACCATGAAACAAGAACCTTACATTAGTAGGTTATCAAGATAATCATGTAAATATTTCAGCGATTTATATCAATCGGAATAAGAGCTGAAGACCGTGATGCTACTTTTACCAAAGAAAAAACAAAAAAGGCATGACTTACATCGGTCCAATCACATGTTGCCAAAAATATAAAAACTATTTTGATTTGCTAACAAAAAAAAGTAGGAGGGTTCTACACAGACAAGTTGAAACAAACCAATTGAGACACACCCTTCAAATCACATGATCACACATACAGTACAAACAAAATTAATTATTTTTAAAATCTTTTAATAAATGATAATATAACTAACTTTGAACAATTAGATGTTTTTATGAGGTTAATACATTTTTTATAAACATTTTAATTTGAAGGGGGCGGCGCCTCCTACTGTCAGTGCTTCGCTTAGCACAAATCTCTTTGCTAGCTTTCGGTTATTATGAGCAATAAAAAGTGCAGCGTTTTATGATCCTCTGAGAATGAGGACATCGTGTTAGAGATTATCTTCACCTACAAGACAAGTGTGAGGAAAACAGATCTCATGGATTTACTGTGGCATGATGAGAAGGTAGACCAGGCCTAGCAAAGCTGCGAGGATTAGCGACAGCACCACGGCGCCGGTGAAGTACTCGTCATGGATGAGGTGATACTGAAAAAAAAAACAAGAAGAGATTAAAAACACCTGTTATGGGTTCTTTTTTCCAGTAGCATCAATCTGCCACTACTGGGGCCCCTGAGCAAGGCCCTGACGGATACATGACATTATTGTTAGTTGCTAAAAAACTTTGGTTCTTTGTTCCTTTGATGTTCTTCGCATATGCTGTGTCTCCTTCTGACCTGAAGCTTCACCACATATCACATCTTACACATCTGACATTTAATCCGAGGCTGTGAAATGACGAGCTCACCCTCCTCTCCCTCTCCGAGCACTTGTACATGAGCGTGAGGAAGTGTAAGTCCGCCGTGTCCGACTCTGTCTGACGGGCTTCGATCAGACGCCCAATGTAGCGGTTGACCCGCGTGCCAGGGCTGCTCTGGGTCACGTTAGCAGAGACGGGCGTCCTGTTCCGCAGCTTCTCCGGAGCCGAGCGCAAAACTCTCCTCTGAGAACACAGAGCAGCACAGAACCCTACGTTTCATTTAGTTATTATTGATCAAGTCTGACACTGTGAATTTATAGCGTTTCAGTGTCGGACGGAAAATAAAATTAATTTTAATAAAATTATGAGGTTAAAATTGAAATTATAAAATAGCGCAGTGGTTAAGACATTGGACTTCTTATCAAAAAATTGTAGCTTTGATTTCCAGCAACACCAAATCACCACTGTTGGGCCCCTGAGCAAGGCCCCTAAACCCAATTGCTTAGTTGTATAAATGGGATAAATAAAGTCTGTCTGGATAAAAGGGTCTGCAAAATGTCAATAAATATTATAATATATATATATATAAAATTCTGAGAAAAAAATCTGAGAGAAAAAAATCTTGTTGTAATATTTTGGTAAAATGTTGAAATTATGAGAATAAAAATGTGATATTTTAAAAATAAAGTCAAAATTTAAGAAAGAATGCAAAATTTTTAAGAACGCAATTGAAATATTTTAGGAATAAAGTCAAATTTGACATATTTTGAGATTAAAGTTAAAATTACAAAAATTAAAGTCATTTTATTTTCCAGAATAAAATCGAAATCCTTAGAATAAAGTTGAAATTAATTACATATTATGATAATCTCATATTGTTACGACATTATTTTCCTCATTTCAACTTTATTCTCGTAATTTCAACTTTATTCCCGTAATTTCGTCTTATTTCTAAAATATAACGACTTTTTACTAGTAACTTTAGATTAATATGCTTAAAGTGACACTGAAACTTTGCGTTGACGCTTTAGTACAACTCAATAGTTTATTATTATTGTCCTTTATATTTACTGAATGCGTCCAGGTATTAACATGTGCAAGGAAGTAAATAAAGCCAGTCGGTGTGTTTCCTTGTTAAAAAAAACAACCGAAAGAGTGATAGAAAAACAGAGTTAATAATAAAGAGAACTTTTTTCTTTACATCAGAAAGTCTTCATCATCAATACTGACAAAGATCAGATCCAGGAAGTCTTTGAATTAGATCATCTTGAGCAGTGTGTGAGAACGAGAGGGGAAGGAAAGACAAGACCACAGACAGAGGTGTTTATAAAAATACAGGAGAGAAAGACACACAGATGAACAGACAGACAGCTGAACAAGTAGAAGAAGAAGCAAAAGAGAAGAAGAAGAAGAAGAAGAAAGGAGGACGGATGGATACTGAACATGATGTAGGAACATCACACTGGGGAGGCGGGTGAGAAAGAAAGAGACGAGGAAGTGCGACAGTGTAAATGGAAACACATTTCTGTGATTCTGTGTGTGTGTGTGTGTGTGTGTGTGTGTGTTTGTCTTACACTACAGCTAAAAACAACTCTATTTTACCAGCTGTAACCATAAAAAAATTATCATGCAACTATTACAGAATAACGTTAAATAACTATAATCGAACCTTTTTTATAATTATTACACCGCTATAATCTCATTATAACTGTATTATAACCATGTTATAACTGTTATTATCATGTATCTATACGTTAGGAATGGACGTAATCGTGATGGAGAACTGATCATTAAGAATTTTGTTGTTTCAAATTAATTGAATCAATTAATGGTTTTTAACCAACATTTCAGACGGGTAGAAAACAAATGTGTGTGTGTGTGTGTGTTTGTGTTCCATGCAAAATCACCCAATCCCCATGCATTTGTTACCACCGTGTGAATTTTTACCCAGTGAAACCGTGACCAATCATTGTAAAGCCCCGTCCTAAACGTAGCGACTACATCATCGAACGCACTTCCTGGTTTCTTACATTAATATGCGGATGCCTCATATTTACTAACTAAATTAGAGTGTGAAAATTTTCGCCGATGATTTTCAACGAACGATTTTCCATAGCGTGTGTTGTGCTGCTGGGATTTACACTTAATCCAACAATTTTATTGCAACAAAACACACAAAACCCCCAAATTTGCTGTAAAATCCGTCACAAACAATCACAACAAGACTCAAGATTTTATTGAGAAAAAAAACACGTTTTCTTTGGTGTTTTCTGCCTCCGAAAACTAACTAATGATTAATTAAAAAGTAATAATTAATCCATAATTATTAGTCGATCTGTTGTCCTCAAGTCAAATTGGACCTGTTTTAAGTTTTTATACTATAATTATGGCTTTATTTTTATTTAATTGCTTTAAAATTACATGGTAAAACCCAAAATTGGGTGATAAAATCTATGTTTCAGGTTTATAAACCGTTTAATCAGGTGGGCAAATAATTAAATCAGGGGGACGAATGTTGTACAGTTAATAGAGGACGATAAAGAGGGTTTAAGAAATGTAGTGGTAGCGCAGTGGTTAAGGTGTTGGACTACCAACCAACTTAAAGACCTGGGTTCGAGTCCCAGCACCACCAAGCCACCACTGCTGGGTCCCGGGGCAAGGCCCTTAACCCCCAATTGCTAAGTTGTAAAACAGGAAATAATGTAAGTCACACTGGACAAGGGCATCTGCCAAATGCTGTAAATGCAATTAAATGTGCATCTCAACTCTAACCATGACACGGCATTGACTTCATTTATTATATTATTATAATTAATCATAATTACTTAAATTAATTCCATAACTAATCTATATTTAACTATTACAACAATATCAAGTTAATTCTTTATTTTCTGTATGTGTAATTAGCCACATTTAACCATATAAATACACACCGACACACACACACACACACAGAAGGTTCCGGTACCTTGTCCCCATCCTCGCAGTTCATGACGTTGGAGAACGGGATCTCAGCTTTGAACATCTTGCGGCAGTGCATCAGCTGCACCAGCAGGTAACACACCGTTTTAAACTTCATCTTTTTGGCAGGTTTAATGTCAGAAAGAATCAAACCAGGAAAGATCTGCAAGGGAAACCACACACACACACACACGCACACACACACACACAGACAGACAGACAGGAAACAGTAAATCAGGACATTTTATTGACGTTACAAGCCTGAGATGAAGTTGGTATTATGGCTTCCACTGCCGTTCATTGTTAGTAACATTTTTCCTGTATTCTTTTTTGTATTATTTCACACTAAAACGCTGTTAAATGTTAAAGTGGGAATAAAATAAGCAAAAAAAGCAACAAAAGAACCCTTATAATTTCTTTAAAAAAACGTTATTTCCAGGACGCCATCAGAGCAACGCCAGCACGCAGTGTCTCAGCTGTGTAGCTTGTTAAGGATTTTCTTCATGTGTCTTTGTCTCGTACATTAGAATTCCCGCTAAGAGGATTAGCTAAGACGAGTGATAAGCGGATTCTATTCAGAAAGCTTCCTCTACAAATGTTAGCCATTTGTTTGCGTTTATTTCTGTATCGTAACAGGATTGTGTCCGGGAATTGATATTTTTCTAGACGCTGCCTGGAGCCATCAGCACCTCACAAAACATTTAACTTTAAGGACCGTTTTACAAACCTGAGCTTTGACACAAACCTTCCACCAATCATCAATTGGTTAGGGGCAGTGGTAGCTCAAATGGTTAAGGCATCAAGTTGATCTGAAGACCATAAAGACCTGGGTTCAAGCACCACCTTCACCAGCCAGCCACTGTTTGGACCCTTTACCCTTCCTGCTACAGGGGGCGCTGTATCATAGCTGACCCTGCACTCTGACCCCCAACTTACTAAGATGGGATATGCAAAGAAACAAATGCTGTGAAAAGTATACATGACCAATAAAGGGCATTTAGATGTCATCCTGTGGAACGCTGAGCCGAGTCCCTGCTGTAAGAAGATGCAATGACTTTTTATAGCTGCATTGCATTCTGGGACTTTGCAGCAAAGTCTCCATTGCTTTTACTGTTGATTTCTTAATTATGTAACTGGGAAAACTGGGATAAATAAAAGAAGCTCCTGTGCATGTATTACTTATGGATCAGTGTAAAGCATGGTGGTGGTGGTGGTGGGGTGCCACCCCTGCACCCTTTATAGACCGGCCACCACTCTTCTTTAATTAATACCTTCTTTACCATGTGGGTTATGCTAATGATTGGTTAAAACACAGCACTTCAATTTTGACGCAGTTTCTCAGGTCACCCTTTTTTTCAAGAAAAAATTTTAGGACCCTCTTCACATTTAATGTGACTGCAATCTGAATTGGTGGGCTCTTCCTCACCCGCAGGGTCCAGTATGTCTGGGTCATTTCTACCAGCTGCTGAAGGATAATCAGTGACACTCGCTCGTTTATATGGAGGACGAATTACAAATTTGTTCATTTTTTAATCAACTAGAGGATCATGTATAAAATCAACTAATGCAGTATGATGGTTCTCCTTAATGCTCCTCACTGCTCAACACCAAAATATATGCTGCGACTCCCGACAGAGCTCACTGAGGCCCCCTTCTGGTCCGGGACCCCCTTCTTAGGAACCGCTGTCCCAGATTACCTAAACAAGCTCTAAAAAACACTGGGGTTGTATTTCTGTACTGGAAGTTATAAAGCTGTTCTAGAACTATCTGAAATCTAGTCAGAGGAGGAAAGTAATGCGTTATATTTACTTCATTACATTTACTTAAGTAGATTTTTTCAAATAAATGTCATTTTAAGAGTCGGTTTAACTCGTCTTACTTTTACTCTCATTCATTCATTCATTTTTAATTGCAGAAATTTACTTTTCTTTCTCTACATTCGACGTCGTTCCTTCGTTAATATTAAATATTAATAATGTAAATGTAGTTTTAATAATTAGTCTCTATCACGTTCTGTATAATGAGATGTCGAGTCTGGTGATGGGCTGCAGTCGTCTGAAGTTCGTAAGTAAAATTGCTCGTTTATTATAGTTCGGAAAATAACGAGGAAAGAGGGAGAAGAAGTGAGAATATCAGTAGAGACAGAAACACACACGACCTCAACATTCAGTTAGTTTATACACACACACAGTTCCATAATGTGACGTCTGTAAACAAGTGCTGATATCAGTGTAGAGGAACTCCAGCTCCAACCTGAGGAAACATCTTACAGTAAATTTCATCATAATGACTATTAGATGGAGATTCTGGAACTATGGACACTTTAATCTTACTGTAAGTTAAGACCAAATCTCACACACTCACCGCTTTTCACTCTGTTTTTAGGTGTATTTTATTCTGGATTTTCCTTCATTTAATCAGATCCAAAGTAACTAATAACTCACGATTGGAGGAATCTCATCATTCCAGACTTTATTACTCTCCTAATTAAAGAACTATAAACATTATGACGTTTAATTACTTACTTAAAGGCTTATTGTAATGATTGCATGTAGTTTAATCATAACTCAATCGATGACATCATAAAACAGCAGACAGGCTTCAAATATGACACATTCCTGCTTGCAATAACTTTTTTACCAGAGAGGGCGCCAAATCCCTTGTACCCAAATTTAAAAATTTAAAAATAAAATTTACACACACACACACACACAAAGACACACACCTTTCTGCGGTGAGATGGCACTATGAAGAAGGTTTCGATGTTGTGTTTCTGTAGGAAGGAGTTCCTCTCACGCCCGTTTCCTGGCTCTATCTCGTAGTCACCGTTCAGGCACTCCAGTGTGGAGCGAGTGATGTGCACTTTTCTGTTTACCCATAAAAAACAGCCTCCTTAAAACACTTTTTAAGCTGTATTTGATAATGACAATCTGGCATCGTAAAATTTTATAGAAAAATGGTACAATTTGATTAGCTGGTGGTAGCTATGTTAGCTTTGACTCTGTTCTATCATCTTATCTCTAACTAACGAGAGAGAAAGATGCAGCATCACGTCTGTCTAGATGTCTCACTTCATCATCTGCTTAAACAGATCAGCATCTGAAGATTCAACACTCACGCCAATGCTGACATGAAAACCATACCGCTCAACAGCTCCAATAACTAGCATGTAGCTAACTACTCTGCGATCCATCTGACATTAGAAGAATCTTCATGGTAGCTTTGGCTTTTTTTTAATCTGTTGATTAATAGAGTGAACTTTTTTTCCTGTTCCAGTTGCTGATGATACGGTCGAGCTCATGCTCACTTTGTTAATTTATTATGTTGCTCATAAGCTCTGTAGCCCGAAAATTACATGTAGCTCAAACATTGAAGCTCGAATGCTGTTAAAAGTGCTATACAAATAAAATGGAACTGAATTTAATTGAACAAAATATGAAAATTGTACCTAAACTAACAATAAGAAAGTGTGACATCATCGCTAACCTCTTAAATGAATAACAATTTACAATATCAGGCATTAAATTAGCACTGAAATTGCTAAAGTCATTAAAAAAATATTTTATGGTTCAGGGCAGAATTTTTTTTGGCTGTTTCTTTGCTGCAGCTCTCTCTCTCTCTCTCTCTCTCTCTCTCTCTCTCTCTCTCTCTCTCTATCTGTCTCTCTCTCTCTCTCGTCCACTACACTACGACAGTGGAAAAAAGTCCTCCGATAAAGAAAATGGCTTTTCAGCGATGTTCTATAAAGTCTTATCTGAATATTATGAAGTGCTTTGTTATCCGTGATAAGTACATAGCGGCCGCGCTGGCTTTATTGGTAGCCTATTAGATAACAATTCTTCTGAAAGGCTTTGATATTAAGCACATCAATCCTAAAACGGCGGCTCATGCAGATACTCATAACTTATTCATACACGATGATCGTTCGGGGTTTGAGTCGCAGGTACGAACGTAGCTTCCGGCTGGAGGACAGAAATTGGGACAGGATGCTGTTTTGTTTTCGAATTGATCAATAAATCAGGGATAAATCGTCCTGTTAGGCGTGTTTGGGAATCGTAATAAACACTGAATTGGTTATATTTCAGGATTAGAGTTGTACACCGTTTAAGGAAAATGGCGTCGACTGCGTTGGTTTTGGTGACTTAGTGGCGTGCGCTGTGCAACGATCCATCTTTATCATTCCTATTATTCCTATTCCCTCTCCTGCCACGTAACAGGATTTAAATTTACGGCCTTGTATATTATTATTATTATTATTATTAATTATTATTACTAGTATTATATTATTATATTATTATTTTCCTGTTTTTATGATTTTTGTCACTGTCAGTGTCATATAAACAATAAGCCTAGCAAAGGTTCGATAAGGGAGTGAGGTCACACTCGTACCCAGGCAGCCCCCCAGCCTCCATCACATTAGCCAGTGTCACGTCATTGGACCAGACGTCATACTGCCACTTCCTGAGCCCCAGAACGCCACAAAGTACACGGCCGGTGTGTAAA
This sequence comes from Bagarius yarrelli, assembly GCA_005784505.1. Classification (NCBI taxonomy): domain Eukaryota; kingdom Metazoa; phylum Chordata; class Actinopteri; order Siluriformes; family Sisoridae; genus Bagarius; species Bagarius yarrelli. Next base: position 76,365 of record VCAZ01000091.1, read on the forward strand.
CCTACACGCATGTTCAGGTTCACCTCCGTCGCCTCTGCCACTGACCTGTGATAGACAAGACAGGAAATGAAGCATAAATAAAATTAATTATTCACAATTTTAGTGACTAACAAGTGTAAATTTTTAAACTGTTATTGTAGCCTGATTATTTATATCAGCATGTGTGTTTGAGGACATATCTTTTCTTTTCTTTTCTTTTCTTTTCTTTTCTTTTCTTTTCTTTTCTTTTCTTTTCTTTTCTTTTCTTTTCTTTTCTTTTCTTATCTTATCTCATCTCATCTCATTTAATATCATCTCATCTCATTTTATCTTATCATCTCTTCTTTTATCCTATTTTATCTCATCTCATCTTATCTTATCTTATCTTATCTTATCTTATCTTATCTTATCTTATTTTTTTATTTTATTTTATTTTATTTTATTTTATTTTATTTTATTTTATTTTTATTTTCATCTCATCTCATCTCATTTTATCATCTTTTCTCTTATCTTATCTTATCTTATCTTATCTTATTTTATCTCATCTCATCTTATCTTATCCTATTTTATCTTATCTTATCTTATCTTATCTTATCTTATCTTATCCAATATCATATCATCTCATCTCATCTCATCTCATTTTATCTTATCATCTTTTCTCTTATCTTATCTTATCTTATCTTATCTTATCTTGTATTTTTAATATACTGTATATTTGTAAAAGGTCAAAAACCTCTGCACTTTTATTAAAGTGTCTTTGTACAATAAAAGATGTGATCAGGTGAACAAACAGGTACAAAATTTGGAAGATAAAAATAATTTAAATCAAAAAATATTGTAACCATCTAAACAGAAAAAACAGCTTTACTACGTTAGTAGTTTCCGCAGTTAAACAGAACTATATAGTAGTTCAGATTTCTAGTGTATTATTTGCTAATATATCAAATAAAGTACATCAATTAAAGCAAATCATGTTTCTCTACCTGTAGGAGCTGTTGTTTATTAGTCTCTTCTCACAATGCTATACTATAGAAATGGGTTTGGGTGCAATTCCAAAAATGTCCACAAGAGGATCAATATATCGGTGGATCCGATAGTACAAAACCGGTTTAAATATCAAGAATATTTAAGTACAACTTTTTTTTTTTGCAAAATGGCACTACACCAGAAGTGCCAGCTCACTGGTTTAAGTGCTGGACTGCTGACAAGAGATTATTGGTTCAATTACCAGGATTCCAAGCCACCACTGTTAAACTTTAACTGCTCAGTTGGATAAAATAAAATGAGATATAATTATATATATATATATATATTGTGGGTTGTCGCTTTTGGACGTCGCTCTGGACAAGAGCATCAGCAAAATGATGTAAATGTAAATATATGTAAGTTAATCTGAATAAGGGCATCCTCCAAATGTTGGAAATGTAACTATACAACAGTTAGTGGTTCTTCAGATCACCCCCTTCGCTATGACCTTGGCTGACAAATGAATGGAGCGTCTACATCATTTCATGGAATCCCATCTCATGCTCAGATGTTCAACAACTGCTTGAATGTCACTATAATAAATAACTCATCAATCCTTCCATTTATCCATCATCTCATCCCATCATCTGTATTTCTATTTATATATCTAGCCACTTTATTGATCCATCCCTTTGTTTATTCACCCTTTACCCATAATGCATCTGTCTCCCCTTTTCCTGTAGCACCTTTTCAATCCTACACAGGGAACCAGAGAACTCAGAGAGAACTGAAAACCCCAGGGGAAACCAGTGAACACAGAGGTAACTGGAAAACACAAAGAAAACTGGGAAACCCAAAGGAAATTTGAGAACCCAGAAGAAAAAGGAAAACACAGGAAAAAAAAACGGAGAACCCAGAGGAAATTGGAGAATCCAAGGTACACTGGAGAAGCCAGAGAAAACCGGAGAAGCCAGAGTAAACTGGAGAAGCCGGAGGAAACCCCCAGGCATCATTAGTGTCTTGAGCACGTCAGGCTCTATCCCTCTTTAGCAAACACTATCACCAGAATTCTAATTAGTTCCACCTGCACCATACTCAGCCTTGTGATTATCTTTCCTGTCTCTGTGTATCTCCTCAGTCTGTTCCAGTCCTGTCTGTCTCCTAGCCTTCTTCTTCATCCATCTCCCTTTTCCTTTTCGATATATGTTTTAGTCTCCTCAAGCCACAACTACCTTTTCTTCCACCCGCTCCTGGTGGGAACTGGCTTCTATAACTAATCAATAATCATATTAGCACGGGTCGGGACGCTGATAGTTTTTGTATGTAGCATACAGTTTCTTTGTGTTTAGCAGAATATGAGAAAGGGGCGGAGTTTGAGCCTCCTGCTGTCCCAAAAAAATCCAATTGGTCTTCAAAAAGTCGAAAAAATATCTCAGATAACTAGGATTTTCTTTTTAGTCATTTAAGTACAGCAAGGATATTAAAATAAAAATGTGCAGGAATCCACAATCCTCACTCGCGGTGAGCAGCAGGAGGCTTCTGACAGAAAAGGACGTTCAGTAGCGAGGCGGAGCAGCACGAGAGATTTCCATCTGCTCAGCTTCACTACCTCGCATGCTCAGCATCTGAATTAAGCAAACATGCACAACAATCAAATCCCAAATGGAGGTAAAGTGAGGTGGGGTAAAGTGAGGTGAGGTAAAGTGAGGTGAGGCAAAGTGAGGTAAAGAGAGGTAAAGTGAGGTAAGGTGAGGTGAGGCAAAATGAGGTAAGGTGAGTTACGGTAAAGTAAGGTAAGCTGAGGTAAGGTAAAGTGAGTTTAAGTAAGATTAGTTAGTGTATTAACACTCCATGACTCACGTGATGGTGTCGATCATATCCAGCCCCATCTCTACGCAGCAGTGGGCGTGGTCAGTTTTGGGCTGCGTCAGTCCTGACACGCAGTAATAACAGTCACCCAGGATCTTAATGCGGCGGCAGTGATTCTCCTGTCCATCACAGACCAGAGCAGAGAGAAAACTCAACAGTTTCTCAAAGCTTCTAACAAAAAATATATATATATATATATATATATATATATATATATATATATATATCAATATTATATATATATATGTATAGTATAGTACAGTGTGTATTCTAGTATAGTATAGTATAGTATAGTACAAACTATAGTATAGTATAGTCTAGTCTGATATAGTATGGTATAGTATGGTCTAGTCTAGTATAGTATAGTCTAATATAGTACAGATAGTCTACTGTAGTCTAGTCTAGTCTAGTATTTTATAGTGGAATCTAGCACAGTCTAGTATAGTATACATAATCTAGTATAGATTAGTCTAGTATTGTACAGTATAGTATAGTACAGTATATTCTAGTCTTGTTTAGAATATTATAGTATAATATAGTATAGTCTAGTATATTAAAGATCATATAATATAGTATAGTACAAACTATAGTCTAGTCTAGTAAAGTATAGTAAAGTATAGTATAGAGCCGTAAGAGAGTAACGATTTATGCAAAGACAAACAGGTATGAAGAAACGCACACACAATTCATCATTAAGCCTGATGCAGTAATTAGCTTTATGCTGCACCACTGAACTCCGTTTGTTGTCATCAGTGCATTTAAACACGTTTCACTGTAAAAAAAAAAAATCAAGAAGGCAAATATTTTAAAAAAGGAGCAGTAATTAATTAAATACCCCACCGGATCAAGTCATTAGCATCTCAGTCGTTTTTATGCTGCATTTAGGGAAAGATAATTCACTCAGGGAGTTTTGTCTGTGCTTCACTAAGTGCTTTAGTCTCCCCAAACCTGAGCAGGAGGCAACAATATGAAAGTAAATGAGTTTACAGTTTGTGCTAGTGTAAGCAGGAAGTCAGCAATCACCCAACGTTATAGTCTGAGACAAAGCTCACCAGATGTGGACATTTTGTACAAACATTCCCTCGCTTCACATAAAAACAATTTGAATGATGAAATATTTTTACAATTTTTGAAATATTTTTGAAATATTAATTTTCAACACTTAATTTGGACTAATTAAAAAGTGTTGATTCTTTTTCCATTAAAGCATTTTAAAGCAATGAATTATATCTAATAATTTTTTTTGTACTAACTTACAGGGACTTGAATAGCAGGATAGTGAGGACAATAAGGATCGGTGGGAATTGATGAGGCAGCTATGGACAGTGCTGATGTTATTCTGATGTGTCCGGGCTTTTGAGCAGTGGGTATTCTGGAGATAGACCATTGGAAAGGGTAGGAAAGGTGGGAACAGTGGATAAGGTGGGGATTGTTGGGGGAGTGGGGTTGGTTAGAATAGACAGGCAAGCTGAGGCAGGTGAGAACAGTGGATATTGTGGGGACAGTGGTGAAAGTGGAGGTGATGATAAGGGACAGTTCGGAAAGGACAGTAGGGAAAACAGTAGGAGTAGTAAAGACACTAGCTATACTGTGGACCGAATGGATGGTTGGGACAAAGTGTGTACAATTTGGGGGGAGACAGTAAGATATATTTTAGCACTTTTAACAATACATGTCACTTTATCCCAAAATGTACCAACAAATCAACTAACTATATCACAACATACAAATAAAGACCTGGGAATTGAATTTAGGATTACTTATTGCAATGGTTAGTACTTTTATTCTTTTTCACCCAATTTTTACCCCGATTTCACCCAGATTTCCTGTTTCTGCCTTATTCTGTAGAAAGATTCTTTAAAAAGTTAAGAAAAGAAAAGCGGATCTCTCTTCTGTTATCCACTGCTTAAGCCTCAATTGGGCTCTGATGCAATAGCACCACAGCTGGTAAAACATAAGGTCGGAGGGCATAATACATAGGTATGTTTCACATGTTTTATAATCTAAACAATAAAAAGTGCAAAAAAAGATAAAAATGGTTGATTTGCCCTAACCTGGGCAATAGAGTTCTAGGTGCCTGATTCCAGTTATTAATCTTTGATGGGGGTTTTTTCCACCAAATATAACTTCATATTGTCGTTTCAGATAAAAGTATTAAAGATTCAGTAAAGCAAAGAATTGGCTTATTGGATAATAAGGTTAAGAGGTTTGCTCACAGGCAGTAGCAGTTGGGGTGGTGGGGAACTGAACCCATGATCTCCCTATTAACACCTTAACCACTGAGCTACCACATCCCTCATAACATATAAGTATCATCAGCATAGTAGTGCTATAAAAGCCATATAAATATGTTCTCATATTTATGAAGATGTAAGGAAGTAAAACAAAAGAACAAAAAAGGATCTAGCACAGAGCCTTGTGGAACGCCAGTGGTGAGTCTGCATGTAGTAGATCTTTGTCACTAGTATGACCAGCACTATTTCTAAGCATAAATGAATACAGGAGAGACTTGTGACTGATCGTGTCTAGGAATACAGAGATTTTAAGAAGGTCTTACTCAAATGCTGATTTGACTGATCAAAAGGGCAGTTTGTGTGAAATATGCCACTATAAAAATGCCTGATTGGCACCATTTTGGGTAAGAAAAAAGCCAATTGGTCAAAGGTGAGGATTTGAGAGTTGCTAATTTGAAGGCAATTAGTACATGACCAGATGTTATGGAATTGTTATGGAATATAAAACTGCGTAACAGGGAACTTCAAATAAAAATAACAATATAGAACTGTACTTCTTGTATGTCGCTCTGGACAAGAGCGTCTGCTAAATGCTGTAAATGTAAATGTAACTGTTTCATATATAAAACCCCAAATACAAAAATATACAAATAAACCACAAAGGCAGTGGCAAGAACAAATAATATCAAAGAGAGACAAAATGAAATAAGCAGGTGAACAAGAAGGACAGGTTGTGACTCACAATATATAATGATGACAAAGAAAAACAAAAAAAAAGAGCAAGAAATAAGTGCGCCTGAAAAAGATGAGGGCTGAGAAAGCGAGAGTGTGAGAATGAGAGTGGGCTTTGCTTGGCATAGATAAAGATGTGATTAGGAGGACCGTGTGTTCCTGGCAGACTTTCTCCAGTCTGTCCTCATCACCAGGTGGCCTGCCTCTTGCCCACACACTTTCCCACTTTGTTCCATCCATGTGTGACTGACTGGACACACAACTTTATCTGGAGAAAACAAGACTAACTAGATTATTAGCAAATAGGGAACGTTCCCAGATATCTAAAGTCTTACGCTGATAAAACCTTCTGATTGGGCAAGTGGTAGCTCAGTGGTTATGGTGATAGACTGCTGATCAGAAGATTGTACATTTAAATACCAGCACCAACAAGCTGCCACTGCTGGGCCCCTGAGCAAGGCCCTTAACCCATAACTGTCCAGTTGGATAAACAAATAGATACAGGTAAGTTGCTCTGGATAAGACTGTTTGCCAAATACCAGAAATGTGAATAATGATAGAATATGTTTATGGTGTCACAGGGCGTCTAAAAGACTATTGGTTAGGATTTGGGGCAGTGGTGGCTCAAATAGTCAAGGCACTAAGTTGGCACTAAGACCAGGAAGACCATGGTTCTAGCCCCACTGCTGCCAGTCTGCCACTGTTGGGTCCTTTAGCAAGACCCCTAACCCCTCCTGCTCCAGGGGCGCTGTATCACAGCTGACCCTGCGCTCTGACCCCCAACTTACTAAGATAGGATATGATAAGAATCAAATTTCCCTGTTCTGTAGAGTTTATGTGACAAATAAAGACATTTACATTTTCAGTCAAGGGCACTGACCTCAGCCACTAATGAATACATTGTTCTTCCAAAACAAGGCTTTTTACCGTCAACTGTTTAGCTGTAATGAGAAAATTGACTCTAGATAAGGGTGTGTTCTGAATGGCATCAATGTACAATGTACTCTTACAATTTAGTCTAAAGAAGTGATAAAATAGTTCACTTAAGTCCACCCTTAGAACATTTATCCATAACTTTCTGTTTACTTAATAAAATAAACTTAAGGAGACTTTTTGTTAGGGGAAGTCTGGAGAGTGTTGCACCAGGAAAAGCCACTGTTGTTAAAAGAAAGGGTTTGATTAATTTGCCTGACAGGAAATTTTCAGATCCCTTATTGCTTCTGAGATCCCTAAGTGACAATGTCTGATCCTGAGACAAAATGAGTTGGTGGCAAGGATTTCAAGAATATAGAATGATAATATAGAAGAGTTGTAAAAGAAGAAAAATGTCCAAGCCTAGAAAAGCGGTATAGTTAATCATATTATAGTTGTGTTTAGGTGCAGAGCTCTGGTCAGTCTCTGTTTGAGAAACTGGGGCTGACACATTTAAGAACTCATGTGAGAGTACTCAGCCCAGAATTACCACAGGTCAACTATATACAGTATGAGGTACGTTGAGACTGGGCTAGAAATAGAGAAGCAGTTATACCAAATGTTCTTGTCTTTGACTGATTATGCTCTTGTTTGACTTTGTTTTTGACTGATTTTTTAGGTATTTCTACTCAGTGGGGATCAGTATTGTGTTGCATTGCAGTAAGGAATTGAATTGCAAATCACCTGCATGAGGTACCGATTTTTAAACAATGTGTCAGACAGAAAATATGTGATATATGTTTGTAGTTTAACCTTTATTTATCATCGGATGGACAGGTATAGTACAGGATCAGCCGATGGAATAGCTAAAGGTCAAAAGCAAGGTTTTATTCCCAGCACCAGTAAGCTGCCAATTCTGGGCTCAATTCCCAGCACCAACAAGTTGCCACTGCTTGGTTTTATTCCCAGAACCAACAAGCTGCCACTGCCCAGCTTCATTCCCAACACCAACAATTTGTCCCTGCTTGGTTTTATTTCCAGCACCAACAAGCTACAACTGTTTGGTTTCATTTGCAGTACCAACAAGCTGCCACTGCTTTATTTCATTTCCTGCACCAACATGTTGCCCCTGCTTGGATTCATTCCCAGCATCAACAAGTTGTCCCTTCTTGGATTCATTTCCAGCATCAACAAGTTGCCACTGCTTGGTTTTATTCCCAGCACCAACAAGCTGCCACTGGTTTTATTCCCATTACCAAAAAGCTGCCACTGCCTCATTACATTTTCTGCACCAACAAGTTGCCACTGCTTGGATTCATTCCCAGAATTAACAAGTTGCCACTGCTTGGTTTCGCTTCCAGCACCAACAAGCTGCATTTGCTTGATTCTATTCCCAGTACCAACAAGATTCCAATGTTAATTTCATTCCCAGCACCAACAAGTTGCCACACTTGATTTCGTACCTAGCACCAACAAGCTGCCAATGCTGGGTTTGATTCAAAGCACCGACAAGCTGCCACTGCCTGATATTATTTCCAGCACCAACAACTTGCCACACTTGGTTTCGTTTTCAGCACCAACAAACTGCCACTGCTTGATTCGATTCCCATTACCAACAAACTGCCATTCCTTGTTTCAATTCCCAGCACCAACACGCTGCCACTGCTAGATTTTATTCCCAGCACCAACAAGCTGCCACTGCTTGATTCGATTCCCTGCACCTGTCTTTTGAGTGACATGAATAAGGGATTATTTATGATAATGTGATAATTATTTTACATTATAATATACGGCTGTATTTAAGTATTTAAGTAAAGAACCAATACTGAATACTATACTAAACATTTCCTGAGAAAAGTTCAGCATTAGCATACAGTGAATAGGAGCCCTGGTATAACCACAGGACAGTTGTTACCATACACAGGTAATTTTATCCACCTCAGCAGGACATGTGAGTCACAAGCACAGCAGTCGTTAGAAAGTCCAAGTCCCCATGGTACCCAGGTGAGATTTTCTAGAGCAACGAAATGGCGAACTGCAAGTGCAGAAAGCTTTAATATAACATCAATCAGGCGGATCCAAAGAGTAGGACGACATTTAGTGTCACAGTAACCAACCTCTTATCAAGCAGCAGGAGTGTAATGTACATAGAGCTCGACAGGAAGTGAGAACTGTGGCTTTGATCGATCGGTGTGTGTTCGGCTTTAAACATGACGTGTACCAGGATGAAGGTGTAAGCGGGGACTCTCGCTATGACAGAATAATTAAAAGAGGAGAAGGTAACAGAAGGTAACATAGGCATGAGGGCACCCTGGGACTTCCCTGTCTTTCCACTCTACAAAGAGGGCAAATAACATCATTTTTTTTCTTTCAAAAACATATATAAAATAAGCATTAATTCCCTTTTTAAGTTCACATAAAAAGAGAAAATAATATACAAGTTAAAACAAATTATAACTACAGAAAATTAATTTGTTTTAAATTTTATTGGTAAAAGATAATGAAAATGAATGATAAAATATAGAAAGTGTGACGCACTCAAATATTTCATTTAAATATTGAATTAAGTGTTAGACACTTTTTACACATTTATTTTTTCTTTCCCCTTTTTTTAATTTTAAAGTTTTTTAAAACCCACATTTTTAAAATGACTTTCATTTTATCCTTTTTAGTCCTAGCGAATTTTGTAATTGATATTTCACTCTTACCAAATTCAAAATTTATAAAACGATTCACATTTTATTAAATCAGTATAAGAAAAAAGGAAATTTATTTTTCAATATGCGAAAAATCGTGCTATTATTACCAGTGTTAAAAAAATCTTAAATCTTAAAAAGTTCTATTGCGAGAAGCTTGGAAGGAAAAAACTCTGCTGCATGCTTTAGTTCTCGATATTCTTAGTGGGCAACAACCTTAGATAATATATCCAGAGATAAAAAGAGACAAAACAGAGACAAACTTCTTTACCTCTTTTTTGTCATTTTATAACATTATTATGCTATGTGGATAGTCGTACTCTAGTGTTTAAGGTGTTTGCTAATCAGAAGATTGTGGGATCGATCCCCAGCACCATCAAGCTATGTAGGTAGGGTTTTGTACCAAAACCATATGGTCACTGGTACCTATGTAACCGGTAGGTACTAGAACAAGGCCGATCTCAGATGCAAGAAAAGCATTGACTGTTTTGTCTGTCTAATTATTCAGCTTTACATTCGCTAGCCAAGCTCTGTTTCTGAGGTGAAGGTCACTCACACACACACACACACACACACACACACACACACACACACACACACACACACACACACACACAAAGAGAAGAGTTTCTATCCAATGAGAAAAGCTCCTTCCATCTACTGGTGGTCCAAGATATGGGACATTTGTCTATGTTATAATTTCTAGGCATGAAGCTACCGAGGCGCAGGATGAGCATTTGTTGGTTTCATTACTAAAACATCTACATTTTACAGACAATTTATCCAAAGGATTTACTGTACATTTATCTCTATTTTTATCCAACTGAGCAGTGAAAGGTTAAGGGCCTTGCTCAAGGGCCCAGCAGTGTTAGCCATTGAACCCACAGTCTTTTAAATAGGAGTCCAACACCTTAACCACTGAACTACCACTTCTAGAACTAGAACGTTTTAAGCTTTTAGGTTTACTGCGGCGCACCTCTATACAGTATCAGGAGAATTAGCACATTATTCAAGCTGGTCCACTTATAGGTTTCACACTTGCACTTTTGACAGTGGATCTAATAATACTGAACCTAAAGGCCTAGCGATACGTTCACAATCTGATCCTAAAATCTTCCTAAAAAACGGAGGTCCCTTTTATAATTAAAGAATCCCAATCAGAATTGCATTTGTATCACACCTTGTGACATCACGTCCTGGTTTTGTCCTATTAGATATATTTGGTCTGTCTCACATGCATATATCGACAAAGGTCGATTGGAGGTGGACAGAGATCCATTTATCTAACACTCTTGGTCCGGTGGTTTGGTGCACACCAGGGTTTAAATGGTAGATTTCATACTTGAACGAAACCCAACATGAAAAGTGTAAACCCCTAATCTCAAAGAAAACTAATATTTACCCTGCCACTTTATACCACAAGCACTTCTGTGCAGCTCAGATATCAGAACCCTGTACTGATCTCAATGACATCATCCATGGACTGGAGCCAGGATAATTTGATTAATATCAGCATGGCTACAGCTCTGACTGGAGCGCTCATAATCCACCACTTTGCTGCATTTAATGTGGTAAAAACTATTTTATTACCATATACTGGTGTAACTGGTTAAGCCTCGACACTGTGTACTGAAAGAGACTAAATATACTGGTGTAACTGGTTAAGCCTCGACACTGTGTACTGAAAGAGACTAAATACAATGAGATCCTTAGTTTCTCTTTGTCTCTTCAGATCTAGTGAAATTAGCCGCAGGTTTATTTCTGTAGCTATTATCCTACACTACAGCCTTTTCCAGAGCGACTTACATTTAATCTCTATTTTCATCCATAGTTTGGTGGTGAAGGTGTTAAGGCTTGCAGATCAGAAGATTTTGCGTCCAATTCCCACCAAGCTGCCACTGCTGGGCCCCTGAGCAAGGCCATTAAGCATCAATTGCTCAGTTGTCAGCTTGGTTGTGCTGGGAATTAAACCCACAATCTTCTCATCTGCAAGCATTGACACTTTCACCACCAAGCTATAGATAAAAATCCCCAGCAGTGTCAGCTGGGGATTGGATTCAAGATGGTTTGATCTGCAATCCAACACATTATTCACTGAGCTACCACTTTTTCCCAAACACTTATTAATGCTTCATTTCGCAGACCCTCTTATCTAGCGCAACTTACATTTATTACATTTTAAGCAGTTAAGAGTTAAGGGCCTTGCTTAGGGGCCAAGCAGGGGGCAGCTTAATGGTGCTAGGAATTAAACCCATGATTTTTTGTTCATAAGTCCATTACCTTAACCGCTGAGCTACCAGCTTGAATTGTTCGTGACTCGAGACAATGTGAAAGAAATTATTACGAATCAAAATTTAATTTGTTACTTATGTTTTTACAATATTTTTTTTTTTATCTTGTATCATTCATTCATCTATCTTTTATACCCGCTTATTCCCTAATTCGGGGTCACAGGGATCTGCTGGAGTCTATCCCAGTCGTCTCTGAAAGAGTGGAAGGCAGGAGGGGGACACCCTGGACAGGTCACCAGTCCATTACAGGGCCACACACTGACCATGGTCAATTTATGGGCAATCAAGCTAACATACATGTTTTTGGACTGTGATCTGGAGGAAACCAGAGAACCCAGAGTAAACCCACACAAGCACAGGGAGAACATGCAAACTCCAAACACAACGCCGGACCTTCTTGCTGTGAGGCAACCGTGCTAACCACTAAGCCACCGTGCTACCAGCTTGTATCATGTTAAAATAAATTAATTTCTTCAGCATTTTAACGTGTGGATAACAGACCGTATTTACACCAGTTTCTTCTTTTGAAGTTTTATTAGGTCATAATTTTCCTTTTAACCGTTTATTTTATTGTTTTCTAAATAAAAAAACTTTGTCTAGTGAACTTTAGAATGTAAGTGTTTTGCCCTTTATCTAAATATAATCTTTTATTCCCAGAGGTGTGAACAGGAAAAATCTGCACTGTGTTCCAAAAAGAACTTTTAGCAAGCGCAGCTAAACATAACTAAAATCCTACACACAAACTATATCCATCCTCTATATGTTCTTTCCACAAATACAGGAAGTATTTCTCTTGCGTCCGCTGACAAGTCGACAGCCAAAGTAACCCGGTTCCCCGTACAATAAGAAACACGAGTATAATTTAAAAAGCTAATGAATCAAACCAGCCCCTTCTGGCGTGCATAAAAAATGCATAGAAAATAATCTATATGTTATAAAACAAACGAGCAAATGCTTATAACCTTTAATTATTTTTTTTATAACTCAGTGAAACACAATAAGGTCTAAATAAGTCATAGCGCAGTAAGGATATGGTGGTGGAGAATGGTGGAGATGGTAGTTATCCTCCCTCCGCCAACTAATGAGACCAGCAAGGTTTTAGAAGCTGGGATCTGAGCTTTGCTTCAGTGGAAAAGTGACCGAAAGTGGTATTAGTGACAAAAAGCCACCCTTGTTAGTCTTTAAACTTAGGAAGGAAACCTTAGCGCAGGATGTAGGTGAGAATTAAGCCAGGAACCCTGTGGATGTACATGGAATTGTTGGTTTTTCAGTTTTCTTCATTTTTTCACCAAGTCTTTTGTCAAGTACTCAACTCTCTTTTCGAGCAAGGTAACCGATTGGAAATATTTTCCCTAATGGATTGACAGTGTGTCATGAAGTTAGAAAGGAGTGCAATGACACACCAGGAAGAGTGCTTACTGTCTTATTTGCTTCAGGGTTTCAAGAAGTTTAGTGTTTGGGCTCAGGAGGTCAACCAAAGAACAGTGCTTGGCCCGCTTTAATTCTTCCACACGCACACACACACACACACACACACACACACACACACCTCCATACTGAATTAGCGGCCACTGCTCCACAACATGCTATTTTTCAAAATTTGTCCTTTTTCTGTCCTCCTCTTCCTCCTCAACCATTCGCTAAGTTGTCCGCTGCACATCAGCTTATAAATGTAGCACCTAACGCGTAAATGCTACTATCAGTGTCTTCCATGTTTATTTTCCTGTATGACAGGATGCTGCATGTGACGTAGAATTTGTTCTTTTGCGCATCTGATATCGGCCACATTCAAAACAACAATGTGAACAGCAATCCAAAAAAAAAATCTGATCTAAGCAAAAATCTGAATTGAGCTCTAAACCTCGCAATGTGAACGTAGCCTTATTAACGTCCAAGATTCTTTAGATTTTCCACTTCTTCAGCACAGCGTATTATAAAACTTCCCAGAACTCTCTCCCACTCTCTAATAAACTTCTTTTTGGCACCATTTATCCTGCCGTCACTCTCGCCCATCGAGGTGTTAAGCTGCCATGGTGTGAGAGCAAGATGTGTAATGACTCACTGTGGCGAGCTCGTCGAACTTTCCGAACAGCTCGTTGAGTAGCTTCACTAACTCCTGAGCCGTGCACTGGGACGCCAAGCTGGTGAATCCCACGATGTCCGCAAACAGGATGCTGCAGGGTCCGGGACAGAGAAAAGAGGAAGGAGAAAAGGAGGGTTAGGATCCTGAACATCAGTGCTTCACCAACATGTTTCCTTTTAAATTATAATATCATAAACCACAGAAATAAGGAAGACAATGAGGACAGGAAGAGGATTTTACAGCAGGGTTGATCAATACCAGTAGTGATATTACAGCAATTATATAATTATTTATATCAAATACCTTCATACATCATTTTTTTCCACACTTTTATAGAAAATAATGCAAACAAACGAATGTAAAAAAAAAAAGACTTTCCTACTGTATAGTATGTGATGTGAGTACTGATGTGGTAGCGCAGTGGTTAAGGTGTTGAACTAAAGATCATACACCACCAAGCTGACATGCTCTGGAGCAAGGCCCCTTGGGAAGGTAATAGCTCAGTGGTTAAGGTGTTGGACTGCTAACCGGATGTGGGTTTGATTCCTAGTACCACCAAGTCAACACTGCTGGGGCCCTTAACAAGGCCCTTAACCACCATTATATAATGAAAATAAATGGAAGGTGCTCTGAATAACACAGAGCAACTGTAAACGTAAATGCCCCCAACCACCAACTGCACAGTTAGATTTAAAAAAAAGACGTTCTGGACGAGGACATCTGCCCAGTGCCAGAACTGTAAAATGTAGAAATAAGTAGAATTAATAGTATTTGAAAAATAGTAAGTTGCCGGATGGTCTATTACTTTGGCACTGATTAGGAAGTACACATACCATGGACACTTTACTATCCCATGAGTCCGCAGGGAGACACAAACTCATCATTTTCCAAACTAGCCGGAAGCAGAGTAAAGTATTTTTTTTTTACTACTTTAGGAATAAAAACAAGCTTGTTCGTTGTGGTTAAATTGCACCATTATCCATCTTTAAATTTCTGATGTCAGACAGTATGTCATGTGACAATATCAACATGGGCGATGTAGTGCGGCTGAATTCCATTCATACTATCCAGAATACTAAATAGAACATACTTTTCTATATAGTATGATTAGGACAAACAAATTATTTTAGCGTGTTGATTTCCTGTTATTGATTTTTGTAAGTAATCACTTCTATGAGCAATTTAAAATCACCAATCAATCTAACATACATGTTTTTGGACTGTGGGAGGAAACCGGAGAACCCGGAGTAAACACACACAAGCACAGGGAGAACATGCAAACTCCACACAGAAACACCCCTGCAGGGGATACGAACCCAGGACCTTCTTACTGTGAGGCAACAGTGATCATCACTAAGCCACTGTGCTGCCCTTTGTTGTATATATTTTCATATCAATTATATACCTTTTTTCAATCACTGATATTATTGTTATTGTTTTTTTTTCAGGGATGTACCGATACCGATACTAAGCTCAGGTATTCCTTATGTATACTTGTAAAAACACTCGATACCTCTTGTTTTGTCATTGACAGAACTTTCAAATTGCAAACCCATAACCCATGCATGGTGGACTGCAAACTTTGTTTCACAAGAATACCAAGAGGTATACAGTGATACGAGTAATCTGATAAAACATCTGAAATTAAAACACAAAAGTCAACATCTCAAAAATATACCGATATCGTTATCGGTATCGCGAGTACCTAAGAAAAGATATCGCTACACTCTCTGTCTTTAAATAATTGTATCGATGCACCCCTACTTTTTCTAACTGATCAGAACACTAACAGATATAATATGTTTACATGACAAGGAATTGCAACTGAATCTGATGTCTTTATGATCCAACATCTATATCTGATGGCCACTAAACATATACAGGTACATCCACAGGGTTGACGGTTCAATTCCCCATCTGTATAATATTCATCTGGAATGAGCTCCTCTACTCTAACATGGTAACGTGGTGAGATGCTTAAGGTCCGGTGTCCCCTCCTGCCCATGATACCTTCCGTACCTGTACTTTAGTAACAGTGGTGGGTCAGTGATTAAGACGTTGGACCTTTGATCAGAGGATCATGAGTATAAGACTTATCACCCCAAAACTGCTACTACTGGGCCCCCAGTCAAGGCCCTTAACTCCTAACTGCTTTAATGAGATCAACTTAAATATCTTTAGATCTTATTTTTTTCAGGATTTTTTTTTTCAGATTTCTAATTAAGTTTTACATTCAAGTTTTTTTTTTTTCATTCGTTTGTTTGCATTATCTACAGTGAAAGTGTGGAGAAAACAGAAGCTGTTTAGAGAACAGATGTTTACAGCTGTTGTAACATCCCATATGTAAGACTAGGAATTGCAAAACAAAAATGGATGGATTTTAAATAACAAAGTGATTTTTTTGCAATTACAGGAAATTAATTATCTTTGGAATATTAACCGTAACTCAGCGTTGATTATTTCTCTATATTACGTTCTTATATTATTAATAATAATAATAATAATAATAATAATAATAATAATAATTGTACTCTTTAAATGCCGCTCAGGTAACACACTGGCACTGTGGGGCTGCTGCGGTAGACTGGTAGACTGTGTGATTAACGTGAGAATACACAGGAATATCACATTTTTTAGTCACAGTAGCAGCAGAAAATGTGTTAAGGAACTTGTTATAACAGTTACAGTGCTAAAAACACCTTTTTATGTGTGTGTGTAGATTTGTGTATAATATCTTTTTTACAAGCACAGATTTTTTTCCAGATTAATTAACACAAAGCCATGAAGGAGAAGAAGAAGTCCAGTTTACACTAGGAAATTCCAGGGGTTTCAAAGAAATCGGGGTTTGGGATCTAATTTGCAACATAAAATACCGAAAGTCTACCAGAGATCAGTGTTAGGCACTATGATGTCTACCAGGAATCATTATTTAGTACCGTGAGATCTACCAGGAATCAGGGCTTGGCACCATATAGGCTACCAGGGATCAGTGCTTAGCCCTGTGAAATCTACCAGGGATCAGTGCTCAGCACAGTAAGATCTACCAGGGATCAGTGCTTGGCACCACGTGGGCTACCGAGGGGCAGCGTGATAGTTACCATAAGGGCTACCAGGGATTCAGTGCTTAGCACTGTGAGATCTACCAGGATCAGTGCCTAGCATCATGAGTTCTGCCAGGGATACGTGCTTGGCACCATGTGGGCTACCAGGGAGCGGTGCATGATACCATAAGGGCTACCAGGTATCAGTGCTTAGCATTGTGAGATCTACCAAGAATTACTGCTTGGCACTATTAAGTCTACCAGGAATCAGTGGCATCATAAAGTCTACCAGGGATCATTGTTTGGCACCATTATGGATACCAGGGATCATTGCTTGGCACTGTGAGATCTACCAGGGATCAGTGCTCGGACCTACGGGATTTACATTTACAAATCTGTTATTTGGCAGACACCCTTATCCAGCGCAACTTCAAGGGCCTTGCTCAGGGGTCCAGCAGTGGCAGCTTGGTGGTGCTAAATGACTTAAATCTAAGAACTTTGATCCAATACCTTAACCAATGAGCTCCTACTTAAAACCTGGGAAGGGTTGGAGGCTCAATGGTTAAGGTGTTGGACTGATAATCAGTAGAGCCAACACTGCTGGGCCCCTAAGCAAGGCCCTTAACCTTCAACTGAATATAATTTTGCTCTAAATTGGAACATCTGGTGAATTCCAGACCTTCAGAAATGAAAGTGAAGCTACACCAAAAAATGATCTCCATCTAAGCAACAAAGTTTTTTCTTCGCTCTGTGTTTCGATCCTGATACCCAGATCATTTCGTCAGAACACTTTTAGTCAAAGCTCAAACAAATCAAAATGATTCTCACTGGAGTTTATGTGAACCAGTTCATGGCTGTCTGTTATGTACATGACGACTCTGAAGTGATGTGGCAGTGCAAGCGGCAGCCGGGGCGAGTGTTCAGCTGTCGTGTGTTCCGCGTGTGGGCTGCTTGTTGGGGCGGTGTAACAGAACACGGCATCTTCAGAGGATCCGCTAAATGCCACTCTGTCATAACGCAGATGTCACCATGAGCGGGCGCAATAAATTCAATTTGCTGTGAATATTATAACTGGAGGGCCATCTGGGACAGCATGAAGAGAGAGAGAGAGAGAGAGAGAGAGAGAGAGAGAGAGAGATCATGTTCCTCCCTTCTGAAGTGTGTGTGTGCGTGTGTGTGTGTGTGTGTGTGTTTGTGTGTCACCCTAGCCGAGGTTTTTTTCCGAAAAAGATGTTTAAACATAAAACAACACCCCTGCATGTCGCCGGTAACTATGACGACGGTGTCGAGCAACTACCGAAAAAACATATGTAGTTGGTCAGGTGACACTTACAGGCACTTATAGTAAAGTTTACAAAAGGTTGAAGTAGATCAGTGCGGGTGAGGGGTACGAAAACCACAGCATACTAGATACTACTAGATATGTAACATGCAAGGCGCAAAGTATAGTACGGGGTCTGAAAAAGGCGGGGATTTTAAAGTACGCATACGATGGACACTTTACTATCCCATAATCCCGCAGGAGAGACGAGTCGCCATAGCGACGATGCAACATTTTACAATAGCTTTAAGTTCAAACATTGCAACATTATTGAACTTTGACATTATTTACATTAACAGCATGTGGCAGACGTTCTTATCCAGAGCGACTTACAGTTATTTCATTTATACAACTGTGCAATTGGCCTTGCTCAGGGGCCCAGCGGTGGCAGCTTGGTGGTGCTGGGAATCGAACACCTGATGTTTCAATTAGCAGTTTAAGCCCTTAATCACATGTTGCTACTTTTTAAAATGATTTAACTTTTTTCCAATATTTTCCAAAGGGGGTTGGGGTTAAACAGAGGGCCCTGAATTTACAATATTAATAAGTGACGCTGGTTTTCAAGAGTCAACGTTAAAACGGCGGCTGTGGAACGTCTGAATTTTACTCAGACCACCTGTAATCATACTGTGTAGAACAGTCGTCTACGTCCGCCATTTTAATGTTGATATTGTGACATACGCCATCAGGTGTCAGTATCAAAAATTACGGGCCGTTAAGTGCGTCGGCCCTTAGAATTTTTTCCAATAAGATTTCCTGCATAAGAAATAAATAAAAAAATAAGTAAATTAAAAATAAAAAAGGAAATAAATCAACAAATGGTGAAAGAAAGAAAGAAACAAATAATAAAATGAATGAATGAATGAATGAATGAATGAATAAATGAACAGATAAATTAAGATAGATATCTAAACAAAAATAAAATGAATAAACAAAAAGAAAAAATTGAAAGAAATAAACAAGTAATAAAACGAATGAATGAATGAATAAAACTTATTAATATATATAATTAAATTAACCAATAAGACCACTACTCAATGAATCAAGTGCAATAAATACATAATTAATTAATTAATTGGTTCGTTCGTTAATAATTAGTTTGTTACTTGAATAATTTATCAAATAAAAGTAATTTAATTGTGTGACAGTTTTTTATAAATTAAAGTAATTTTCTTTTTTCAGTTATTATTTAATCGATTAATTAATTGATAAGTTAATTAATTGTCTACTCATTAAGTGATTTTATTGATTTATTTATCATTTTCGACACACAGCACATAATTATATTCATTAAAATTACAGAAGGGGAAATAACTGCAGATTTAAAGATTGATCTGTCTAATAATCGCTGATTAATCGCCGATCCAAAGAATCGTTTGCTGCAGCTTCAGTAACGAGTGGAACTGATTCATTTATTCATAAATCGAAGTGAATGCAGTTTTATATGCGATGTAAAAGCTGCACGTTAGCCAGCGTTTGCTTCTGCAGCACCAGCGTTCCTTCACACCGCCATCTCCTCACGATCACCAGCTCATTTTCATCTGCGGCCCTTGACATTTAGTGAGAGTAGATGGGAAAATTGACCTGTCAATCAAACAAACGACCGTCAGGTAACAGCAGATTCGCCTAACAGAGATTCAGTGTTATCACCGCAGGCCGCATTACACACACAGTCATCAGATTCCATCCAACCGTTCCTCCGTTTCCTGCACAGAACCTCATCACTGCCTATCCAAAATCCTGTGTGTGTGTGTGTGTGAGAGAGAGAGAGAAAGACAACAAGCTGAATGACACCTTCTCAATTATGCTAATGCAAAAGCTTAGTGCTAACCAGCGCAGCATGAGGAGAATAGGACAAGTGGCTCTTCTAGGAGATGAC
This sequence comes from Bagarius yarrelli, assembly GCA_005784505.1. Classification (NCBI taxonomy): domain Eukaryota; kingdom Metazoa; phylum Chordata; class Actinopteri; order Siluriformes; family Sisoridae; genus Bagarius; species Bagarius yarrelli. The sequence continues at coordinate 96,368 of VCAZ01000091.1, forward strand.
CTGATTGAAAACACACACACACACATACACACACACACACACACACACACAAGAAAGAAAGTGGGAGTCTGGAGACACGGTTACTTTAAAAAAATAAACTAGAACCACAAAAGCAAATATCTGCATAGATCTGTTTGGGTTCAGAAATATTGGCACCCTCAGTGGTGGAATGAATGTTTATGAGACTAATGTAAGCTGTGCAGCTCCAGTTATTCACACACACACTGTATATTCTCACTGGTGGGATCATTTTATCGGCCAATCAGATTGCAGCGATTTAGTGTGTAAAAGATGAAGCAGTTAAAATTCAGGACAATTCAGAAACAATCCACAAAACACAGCAACTGTCTCTCTCTCTCTCTCTCTCTCTCTCTCTTTCTCTCTCTTTCTATCTATCTCTATCTCTTTCTCTCTCTATCTATCTATCTATCTCTCTCTTTCTCTCTCTATGTCTTTCTCTCTCTGTCTGTCTGTCTCTCTTTATCTCTCTCTCTTTCTCTCTCTTTCTTTCTCTCTCTTTCTTTCCCTCTGTCTCTCTCTCTCTCTATCTCTTTCTCTCTCTGTCTGTCTCCTTTTCTGTCTGTCTGTCTGTCTTTCTCTCTCTTCCTCTTTCGCTCTCTCTCTCTGTCTCTTTGTCTCTCTCTGTCTGTCTCTCTGTCTCTTTGTCTCTCTCTCTCTCTCGTTTTCTCCCCCCTCTCTCTCTCTCATTTCACAGTGATAGATGTTGCCAGGTGAAAATTGATTAGAATATTTTGGTATTACTCATTTAGGCGGCTGCGGTATTTATCAAGGGGAATTATGACCTCGCCGGCATTTCGGTTTATGGCCTGTTTATTTTTTTTTCCAGTTCATTTTTAGCCTATTTTCAGCATCTAATTTATTTTTAGTAAATTAACACCCTCCCCCCCCCTTTCTACTTTTCAATTACTGTTACATTTGGCTTGTGTGTGAAGACAGATGGCTGTAATCAGAATCTGAGCTCGTTTACTGGGGCAAAACTGTAACGAGTGACAAATGCGAGCGCTAGATCAAGGTGAGCTGCTGACTATGCTAACCTTTTGAACGAGCTAAAGGAGAAGGAGTCGTTACTGCAAGTGTTTGAGTCAAAAAAACACAAACATTTTTGATAATTAGGGGAAGCTAACTGAAACCAAACCTCAGTGCAAATAAGTCTTAAATTAGTACCGTAATCACGCTATATGTTGCGTCTTAATCAGCTCTCTAGCTCCCCGGCTGGTGAATCAGTATATAACAGACACTTCATAAATGGAAAATTCATTGTTACGTGGATTTGTGTGTTGCTTGTCTGTCACATCCTTACGGTTGCCAGATTTTTCCTGAGTAGAAGCATCTAAGACAGATTCTCACTAAATAACATTACCATGATAGCTTTCTTTTACCTCAGAAATATTGCCAAAATTAGAAATATGATGTCATTACAGGACTCTGGCTTTCCATTAAATCTGGTATCGATTATAAAATATTACTACTGACCTATAAAGCACCTAATGCTATCGTGCCCCTGTATCTGAGTAAACTTCTGTACCATTACGATCCTCCACCCCTACTTATATCAAAAGGGGGGCAGATCTTGCTCTTATGAAGCCCCTTATAAAGTTAAAATGCATTTATTTAGCCGTTATCTAGCCTTTAATCTGTAGTAGATGGGCGGGAAGATGGATTTGGAGTGTTTGGTGAATATGGGATATTTGTATGCTGTCGTTCTCCAACTCTCAGGTTTGTTGACGGTTGTGTGGTGGGCTGACTCTTATCCCAGAGATCCCTTATGTCTGTGTTACCCTCTGGCTCTTACTTTTAGTTATGCTGCCATAGCTAGTTCTGGTGGAGTCCCCATCTGCACAATATGTCGTTAATTTTCATCTCTCTCTCTCTCTATCTCTCTCTCTCTGAGGTGGGTTTAACTTGCCCCCTGAGGTACCAGTGACAAGTTACCTGCTCCTTTCCTGGAATTTCAGGATCTTCTCAGACGGACTGGGACTCACTCTGCTCCACTGACCCAAGGCTACAGTTTACATCACATTTGATCACCATTACTATAACCTGTAATAACAGACATTCAGTCTCCCCCAGATGAGGACGGGTTCTCTATCGAGTCTGGTTTCTCTTAAGGTTTTTTCCTACTTCATCTCAGGGAGTTTTTTCTTGCCACAGTCGCAAAGTGACAAACCTACAATTTTCACTGTTACTGCATTCTGTGTAAAGCTGCTTTGAGACAATGTCTATTGTTAAAAGTGTTCTACGAAAGTGTTCTTATTAATCTAATCGCATAATTAATTCCGCTTTTTGTTTAAATGCAGAAGAAAAAACTCAACATCCAACTTTTCATGCCTCTGTTTCAGTACATCTTCTTCACTGGCTTAGAAAAGACGAGCCTTGATCCCGCATCCTTCATCCCTCATCCTTCATCCCTCATCCTTCATTTCTCGTCCTCACACCACGGCTCTGCTCTCCCTCCGCAGGGGCTGAGGATGAAACGGGAATCGCGGGAGATGAAAGGATCAGTAGGAGAAGGATTTAGGCAGCTGGTGAGGGGTTGTGCCACCAAACGAGCCTTCAAGCTTTCTGTTAGCAAAATCATGCGATGGAACGTTTATTTATAAATCTTTAGAAATGTGTCTTTTCATGGTTGAGAGGATCTTCAAGGGTTTCAGTGGTGAAGATGGAAGTGGATTCTGGACAAATTCAAAAGGAATTTTAAATTGTTTTTGCATAAATGGTGAAAAGCACCGTGACTGCCAAAACCTTAAACTGAAACCTGTCAATCAGTGTTAAGGACTGTAGGGGGTATAGTATGGGGTGTGTTTGTATTCGGGAGTGACGTCACTCACAGTCAACGGATAGGAGAGGAAACAACGTAAATATTTTCAGACATTATTTTGAATCTTTTATTATATTATCTTTGTTATAGGGTGGTTGTGTACACACACACTGCTAACACACATTTCAGTTTAAACAACTCGTAAAAACACACATCGCATCCGATGGACCCTTTAAATCACACTTGATTCGGGCCTAATGATGATTACTGTGATCCACTGATTTGAGCCACGACATCATGTGTCCTAAATAAATAATAAATAATAATAAAAAATGTGTCGTTATCGGGAGTCGATTCCTGTCCTAGAGTCAAATCCCACACCAGGGCTATTATAGACAAGGAATCGACTCTTTTGGATTCGACTCTGGTCCCGGTCATCATCGCATGTCATCATCATCATGTGTGCAACTGGTAATAATTGAGTTCTGATTGGATGAAAGCGCTGAAATGGCGGTTTTTCTGCATGAGGACTATGATCAGGTCAATGACAGGGTCTTGCATAAGTATTCACACCCCCCTTAAACTCACTCAACTACGTTAACCAGTTGAACTTTTCCACAGTCTATAGCATTACAAGGAAAAACAGAAGCAAAATGCTGGGAATGTATATTATAAATCTAGATTAATTATTTAAATAATAAATTAAAACGCTCAAAAAATAATTTTTTTAGTTATTATTTAGTTTTAAGAGGTTCAAATTTTAAAACCCAGGTTTCTGTAAAAATTCCTGAGGTGACAATTTCTGGCGTTGCTAATACAACCTCAGAGAGACGTCAGATTCCAAGAGTCTGTTAAACCCACCACTTCATGAAGTCCAGCTAGCTCGATCTTAATAATCTCTGGAGATTACTGAACTGAATCCATTAATAAAGAAAGGGAAACAAAACGGCACAAACGCAACCCGACTTACAAGGAAGCCGCCAAAACACAAACCCTGTTCCAGCATGACAATGTCCCTGTGCACAAAACCCCTGAATCTCCATGAAGACATGCTGTGTTCTGGATGTTCTGGAGTAGAAGAACTCTCATGTTCTGTACAAAGTCCTGATTCTGACTCAACCCCTTTAAACTGAACAGCTTTGGGATGAACTGGAACCCTGACCGATCTCACGAATACTATTGGAACAGAAAGAACACAAATCCACACAGTCACATGACCCAAGCGAGTGGAGGGACTTTCCAGAAGTCTGGAAGTTTTTACAGGAGGAACAGTGAGACTAACATAAAACTATGTCCCAATACTTTTGACTACAGACTGTATCTCTGGACAGACTGAAGGAATAAGGTGCATGGGTTCAATTCCCAGCACCACCAAGCTGTTAAGGGCCCCTGGGCAAGGCTCTCAATCGTCAAATTCTCATTAGATTTAAAAAACTATTCGTTTTTACAACAATTGGTAGCCACTCTTATGGGGTACATGAGGGTTAAGGGTCTTGTTTAGAGGCCCAGCATTGGCAGCTTGGTAGTGGTGTGAATATTGATCAAAGTCAATAGTTTTTAATGACAGGCAGATGTTTCAGCTGCGGTACAGAACACAACATGAGGGAACAATGTTACTAACTCCCCTCTCACCCATTTCCACAACCTTCACAAGCGAAACTTCAACCAAAACCGAGCAGCAGAAACAAAAACCTGGGTTCAGGGGCCGTTACCTGACGTTGTCATGGCGCTGGATGTAGATCTTGTGGAAAATCCGTTCAGGAGGTTTCAGGAAGTCTTCCTTCATCTCCATGGCCACATTCCTGGGCAGGAGACTCATTAAGAGCCGCTCCTACCAGGAGATTTCAAAAGTGTGAGAGAGTGCAAAAGTGACAGTATGTGTGTTGCATGAATTACCAAAAAAAAAAGCGAGCGGTGGTGGCGGCGGCGTTACCTGCTTCTCGTTCTCGTCCTCCATGCGCAGTCGCTCCTCAATGCAATTGCGTGCCTGCAGGAAGGCCTTCCTCTGAGCGCGCTCGGTCAGGATGCGCACAAACAGACCGGACAGATTCACGCTGGTGAAAAGTACTGTGTTGGCCATTAGCTGTCTCACACACACACACACACACACACACACCAGAGTGAGAGCAGACCATAAACAGGGGATTGTGATCTACAGTGTTGTTAAGATATGTTATATTAAAATACTCAGGTTTATTGATTCCCTGGCGAGAAAGAGAGAAAGAAAGGAAGAAATAAAGAGAGAGAAGGTGAGAGGAGAGAGAAAGAGGGGGGTAGGAAAAAGAGGTGTGTGTGGGGGGAAGACGGGGGTGCGGAAGCGAGAGAGAGAGAGAGAGAGAGAGAGAGATAAAGAGAGGAGGGGAGATAGATTGGGAAAAATAGAGGAGGAGGTTAGCGAGAGAGAGAGAGAGAGAGAGAGAGAGAGAGAGAGAGAGAGAGGTTATAGGAGTGTATGAGAGGACAGACGGAGAGACAGAGAGGGGGGGCTGTGGGGTAAGTTAGGTGTGTGTATGATGAATAAGAGGATTGATAGAAAGCAGAGACAGGCTGTGTGTTTGATACGTGTGTAACAAAAAAGGTGTGTGAGAGCGACAGTAAGGAAAAGGACAGGGATAAAGATGGAGGTAGGTGTGTGTGGGTGTGAGGCTAAGACATGTAATACAAAATAACACATAATAAAAGTTTCTTTTAGATAAAAAAATAATATTCCAGAATAAAAGTCTAAAAAGCTGCCACAGAAATTGTCGTTATTTTTGTAAAATTGGTTCTAAGACTTCCTGTTTCCTGATTGGAGGACATCCTGATGAAGTGACATGTCATGAATGTAAGAAGGGAAGGACACTGTCAACACCTCAAGAGTCCTAGTGCATGAGAAGATCAATAGGACATCATGTGTCTCTAATCGTCTCTCACACAAATGACGATACTTCACTTTACTGCAGGATGACAAAATAACAGGAAACACACTGACTTACTGAAGTGTGAGTCACATGACATCAGAGATTCGCTAGAGAGAATGTGAAGAAAACCTAAAGTGTGAAAGTGTGTGAGTGTATGAAGGGGGGGAGAGGGAGAGAGAGAGAGAGAGAGAAAAGAGAGAGAGAGAGAGAGAGAGAGAGAGAGAGAGAGAGAGAGAGAGGGAGATCGAGAGAGAGAGAGAGAGAGGGAGAGAGATAGAGAGAGGAGAGGGAGAGAGAGAGAGAGAGAGAGAGAGAGAGAGAGAGAGAGAGAGAGAGAGAGAGAGAGAGAGAGAGAGAGAGAGAGAGAGAGAGAGAGAGAGAGAGAGAGAGAGAGAGAGAGAGAGAGAGAGAGAGAGAGAGAGAGAGAGAGAGAGAGAGAGAGAGAGAGAGAGAGAGAGAGAGAGAGAGAGAGAGAGAGAAGAGGTTAGGGGTAGAGGGGGGTGAATAAGGGCCACAAAAAACAACAACCATCAACCACCACCACACAAAAACAGACACTTACCAACAACAACCACACAACAACAGCCATATACACAACAACAACAAACCATCAACCATATACACACACTAACCCCAAACGACAGTAATACACAACAACCATACCTTACCACAACAACCCATTAACCACAAACTGACAGCCATATACACAACACCATTAACCCATAACCAGCCAAACGAACACAACCATATACCAAACATTAAACAAAACCATCAACCCACACACTGACAGCCATATACACAACAACCATCAACCACACACTGCCCATATCAACCAACCACCATAACCACACTGACAGCCATATACACAACAACCATTAACCACACAACACTGACAGCCATACCAACCACCACACACAACCATCACCAACCACACACTGACAGCCATACACACCAACCATAACCACCACAACCATTACAAAACCACACCACAACTGACAGCCATATCCCACACACACAACAACAACCATCAACCACACACTGACAGCCATATACACAACAACCATCAACCACACACTGACAGCCATATACACAACAACAACCATCAACCACACACTGACAGCCATATACACAACAACAACCATCAACCACACACTGACAGCCATATACACAACAACCACAACCAACCACCACACACTGACAGCCATATACACAACAACCATCAACCACACACTGACAGCCATATACACAACAACAACCATCAACCACACAACCACACACTCTGACAGCCATATACCACACAACACACATGACCGCCAACCACACTCAACCACAACACTGACAGCCATATACCCAACAACCATCCACCACACTCTGACAGCCAACACAACCAGCCATATACACAACAACCATTACCCACACACTGACAGCCATATACACAACAACCATCAACCACACACTGACAGCCATATACACAACAACCATCAACCACACTCTGACAGCCATATACACCAACAACACAACAACCACCAAACAACAACAGCCACAAACCAACAACAACCATCAACCCGACCCTGACAGCCATATACACCAACAACTATACAACAACTGCCAAACTCTGACAGCCATATACACAACAACGACCATCAATCACACTCTGACAGCTATATACACCAACAACGACCATCAATCACAAACTCTGACAGCTATATACACAACAAAAACCATACAAAACCACCACACTCTGACAGCCATATACAACAACAACAACAACACAACACCGACAGCCATATACACAACAACCACAAAACAATAACACACCAAAAGAACACAAACAACCACACAACAATTCAAAAACAACAACCACACAACAACAGCCATATACCAAGAAAAACAACACAACAACAACAATCACACACCAAAAGTACACAAACTACCACACACCAACTACAACCAAAACAGCAACAACAACCACATAAACATCAGGAAACAGAATACAACAAACACTGTGTGTGTGTAGATTTCAGTCTGCATGCTTGTGGATGTGTGTATAAATGGTTGTGTGTAGGTGTGTGTATGTTTATGTGTATGTTTACATATATATATATATATTCGTGTGTGTGTGTGGTGTGTGTGTGTGTGTGTGTGTGTGTGTGTGTGTGTGCCTGCTTGGAGTTTCAGTATCTAGGTCACGTCTTATGAACACTGGTTAATCTGATGATGTGTGTGTTGATTAGAAGCGTTTTAAGTGTTAAAATAACTCTGAAGCAGAGAGCGGAAACTCAGAGGACATCTGGACAATGTCTCTGTCCACAAACAAACAAACAAAAAAACCAAACAAACAATAACAAATAAGTAAACAAACAAACATTTTAGCAAAAACTAAACAAATGAGAAGAGTTTGGAAAGTCGTTTCTTTCTGTTTCTGCAGCAGCTGAAATGAGTGACGAGTTTATATATGTGCATAATCAGGAAACACTTCAGTAAATAATAAACACCCAGTAATAAATAAATGCTTTATTTAATTCAATTCTTAATTAATTAAAGAAGTGTTTTTCTGTTACAGCAATAATAAATTCCTTCTATTATTCTAAATACTGTTCTAATAATCAGTTCCTTTATTCAATTACTTATTTATTCATTTATTCATCCTTTCATTTATTTATTTTTAGTTACTTAATTATTTCTTCAATTATTTCATTTTCTTATTCACTTATTCATTCATTTATTTTTTATTATTTTATTTTATTTTTATTTACTTATTCATGAATGAATTTATTTATTCTTTTATTTATTTTTATATACTTTTTTTTTCATTCACTCCATTAATTATTTATTCTTTTATTTATGTTTTTTATTAACTTTACTTATTTATGAGTTCCTTTATTTTTTTTGTTCTTTCATTTATTTATTTTTATTTACTATATTTTATGTGTAATTTTTATTTTTTATTACTTACTTACTTTTTCTTGAATGAATGAATGAATGAATTTTATTTATTGTTTTATTTATTCTTTTATTTACTTACTTATCCATCAATTAATGTATTTGTTCATTTATGTATTGATTTATTCACAGTACAACTTCTCGTGCGGTTTCAACACGTGTCTGAGCTAAAGTTCGAGTCCCATTCGGCTTCCTGCTTCACACGGCTTCACACTGAACGCAGCCCCTCCAGACAGTGCATTATTCCCTAACTAGTGCGCTGAGAGGTCGTGGGGATCGATGTCGCTGTCCAGAGCAGTGGTGCTGATACACACACACACACACACACAGGGGAGACACCCTGATGTGTGGCAAACAGGACATGCGCACTTTTAATAAACACTCGTCTGAGTTTAGTTTAGACTCTGAGAGGAAAAGATTAACGTCACCAGAGAATCTGGAACTTTCTGAAAGCTCTAAAGGTTTTTAGGAGGTGCTGAGAGTGTGGAAATGACGCCATGAAGTTGCATGTGGTTTTAATGTTTCTTCTCTGGAACTTACCGCCCTCCACAGCTTGTGCGTCCTGGCAGTGACCGACGCTGCTGTGACCACGACGTGCGAAATGGCCACCATGATGCCGAAGGTCACTGCTAACAGGGTCCTCACCGGGAGCAGCGCGTACGCCACGAAAGTAACAAGCGCGAGCTGCCAGACTCCTTGTTCGGGCGGCGTCGTCGGCGCGTGGGAACCGGGTACCACTGGCGGGAACGGGCAGCAGAGCAGCGCAAAGGTGAAGGCAAACAGCAGCGTGAGGCTGACGATCTGCTGCAGCTGACCCACGCGCAGGTACTTGACGTTGGCCACGACGAAAAGCGACGCGAAGACGACGCCGTGCGCCGGATGAGACGCCTTGCCGACGGCCAGGCCAGGGCCGGACAGCGCCTCGAGGGCGGCGAGCGCACACGCCAGCGCCGCAAGCACGGCGAGAGCTTTCAGCGCCGAGGTCTGCTCCAGCTTCAGGTTGTAGGTGCGGAAAAGCGACTCGAGCTCTTTGCAGTCGAACTCATCCTCGCACGCGATGGCAGTCAATGGCACGCCGGGCGGACAGCGGCGGCTCCGCTTCCGCCGCGTCTTGACTTTCTGAAACGGGACTTCCTCCATGTCAGGGCCATTCACGAGCCGAGCGGCGGCGTGGCGGAGGCACCGACTGAGGAGCCGCTTTGGGAAGGAACAGGGGAAGCGCGCAGCCCATTACAGAGAGTGTGTGTGTGTGTGTGTGTGTGTGTGAGAGAGAGAGAGAGAGAGAGAGAGAGAGAGAGAGAGAGAGAGAGAGAGAAGGGGGGGTGGTTAAAAGTGAGAGAGTTTGTGTTTTGTTGTTAGGACAAGAGGAAGAGGAGAAGAGGAGGATAAAGAGGAAAGGTGTGAGTGAGAGGAGAATGTGCACCGAGCACGTTGGAGCGGATCACGCATGCGCAATGTGCACTCGGGATAGAAAGCACGTCGGGGTAATTCAGCAGATTGACACAGTGAAGGAGGGAAACACACAGCCACACACACACACACACACACCAGAGTGTGTCCAGAGTACTTTAACATATTCACAGTATGAATTTCTTTCTTGAAGCAAAGGTAAACAGTCCCACGCGTCTTGTCCTTAACGTGTCCCCCTCTTAAGTCTTACGTTTCACACCTTTGTTCATGCGCGTAATATACGTTTTTTCACTTTCACAAGATATTTTTGGGATTGTCACACGTGAATCCCCCCGTTTTCACACACATTATTCATACAGATGTCACGGGTTTTTTTTCTGAGTCATCTTTAGGGTATAACATGGAGGAAAGTACTATCACGTGACCAAACTTTTACATTCACTGACAATAAAAAAAACTTCTTTATTTCTAAATCGGGTCATTATTCGGTTTCTGTGAGACGGTGTAAACAGTCAGTAGGACTAAAAATGACAAATCGAACTAAATTATATTAAAACAGAATTAAAGTCGGGACACACCAGTGTCTCTGTTCGAACAAGGGACTCACTGCGTCTCTAAGGGTTTCCTTCACGTTTTCTGGGTCCCATTTTATCTCCCATTAACCTGCCAGCTGGGTGTGTGTGTGTATGTGTGTGTGTGTGTGTGGTGTGATGTGTGTGTGTGTGTGTGTATGTGTGTGTGTGTGTGTGCACTGTCGTTCATTTGAACCAATATTTATAGGATTTTTTACAATTGTTACTGTTCATTTAATACAGAACAAATCTGTGATATGAGACATGATGTTTATTTAAATAATTTAATATTATTTAATTATTGATGTAGTTAATAATTAATTGATTTAAACATTTGTTCATTCATTTATTTGTTCTTTCGTTAACTGAGTCATTTGAATATTCATTAACTCATTCATTTATTGGATTAATTTACTTATTTGTTTATTTTTCTGTTCATCAATTAATTTTTTGTTTATTGATTCATTTATTTATAGGGCAGCATGGTGGTTTAGTGATTAACATTGTTAGCTCACAGCAAGAAGGTCCTGGGTTCGATTCCCCTGCAGGGGTCTTTCTTTTACTCCGGGTTCTCCGGTTTCCTCCCACAATCCAAAAACATGTATGTTAGATTGATTGGTGATTTTAAATTGCCCATAGGAGTGAGTATGTGTGTGTGTGTGGCCCTGTAATGGACTGGCGACCTGTCCAGGGTGTCCCCTTCCTGACTTTCACCCTTTCAGAGACATCTGGGATAGACTCCAGCAGAACCCCGTGACCCCGATTTAGGGAATAAGCGGGTATAGAAGATAAATGAATGAATTATTAATTTATTCACTATCGCATCTATGTCTTAAATTATTTAATCTAATTAATCTAATGACTGATTAATACATTTATTTTTTTGTTTGTTTATTCACTCACCCATTCCTTTATTTATTTATTCACTCATTAAAATATTTCTTATAAACGCTAAAATGAACAATATTGATGTCCCTAATGTTGATCCCAAGCCTGAATTTAACTTTAAATAAACTGCTGGAGTGTATGAAGTGTCACACCTGATTATATAAATAAATAAATAAATAAATAAAGCGAGCTGTACACTTTAGGACAGAATGAGATTGTGAGACGGATCAGCGGGTGTAAATACTTTGTAACAGATGTAATGGCGTCGGTGCAGTGTGTTACTGTGGGACGTCTCTGTGTGCACGCTTTCATTGTCACTGTGCTGCTGGATTGGGAATATCAGTCAGGTGGCATGTTTTTAAGGATACTATAAATACTTCCTGTATTCTAAAGGTACGACACAGTGAGGAGGATAACATAATAAAATCTATCAATCTATCTATCTATATATCTATATCTATCTATCTATCTATCTATCTATCTATCTATCTATCTATCTATCTATCTATCTATCTATCTATCTATCTATCTATCTATCTATCTGTCTGTCTGTCTGTCTGTCTGTCTGCCTGTACATCTATCTATCTATCTATCTATCTATCTATCTATCTATCTATCTATCTATCTATCTATCTATCTATCTATCTATCTATCTATCTATCTATCTATCTGTCTGTCTGTCTGTCTGTCTATCTGCTGTCTGTCTGTCTGCCTGTAATCTACATCTGTCTATCTATCTATCTATCTATCTATCTATCTATCTATCTATCTATCTATCTATCTATCTATCTGTCTGTCTGTCTGTCTGTCTGTCTGCCTGTACATCTATCTATCTATCTATCTATCTATCTATCTATCTATCTATCTATCTATCTATCTATCTATCTATCTATCTATCTATCTATCTGTCTGTCTGTCTGTCTGTCTCTCTGTCTGAACAGCTATCTGTATATCTGTCTGTCTGTCTGTCCAAATTTAAAACTCAAAACACTTTAAGATTAATGTCATTAATGAAAATTTGAGAATAAAGTAAAATGACATTTGGCTTTGGATGTATAACAATAAGGACAGTCTTTGTCTTTTGCCTCATCAGCAAGGACACTTAATTAATAAATGGACACTGTGGAGATTGTATGACTAAATTAAATCCTCCTGTTAAAAATAGCATTAATCTGTTAGTGTGTCAATATGAGTAATGAACCTCTGCTGAGAAAAACAGATACATGACAACCAATCAGAATCACAGATTTCCATACAACTGCCACTTTATTCTAAAAACTTTATCGTCATAATTTCAACTTTATCGTCATAATTTCAACTTTATTGTCGTAATTTCAACTCTATTGTCGTAATTTCAACTTTAATCTTGAGTATTTTAACGTTATTGTCGTAATTTCAATTATATGATCTTAATTTCCGCTTTATTGTTGTAATTTCAACTTTATTCTTGAGTAATTCCTTATTTAACATGGCACTAAAACTCTGCGCACTTTTCTGATTCAAAGGCATAACAAAGAGTGTTTTATAAATAATAATGTGAATTGTTTTATAGAAAATTACAATTAATCTGATCGATATCTGACCTGTGTCACCTGAGATACGAGATACCTGAACGCAGGTGCTATAGTTTTAGTCATTTATTACCACTATTAATTAATGACACAATGGCAGCATCTGATCCTCCGGAGACGTCTGAATAATCAGAGACAGCGACAGCGAGCAAACACCAGAGCGTAACAAAAAAGCTTTTAAACACCACTACTGCTCCATCAGGAGGAAAAAACAACTTGTGTAACGAAAACTTTACACACTAACGCTCATCTATACACACACACATTTAAATATGATGCTTTAAGAAAATTGTAATAATGTTTTTATATCTATCAATAAAATGAATACTTTACTTTGGTAAGAAATTGAACATTCTGGGTTTTGCTTTTAAAGTAAAATAATCATAAAATTTAATCGCAGCACAACAGAGAGTAATTTATAGCATCATTAGCTATGTTTCCATCCAAAGATGCGAATTATATTTATTTATTTTCTATACCTGCTTATTCTCTAATTCGGGGTCACAGGGATCTGCTGGAGTCTATCCCAGCCGTCTCTAAAAGGGTGAAAAGCAGGAGGGGGACACCCTGGACAGGTCACCAGCTCCCGTTCCATACAACACGTCGAACAGAACAAAATTACTTCCTGTTAAAATTCCAGAAAAATTTGATTTGCATGCTTCGTTCATGTTTTCCAAAAACAATCATTACTACTTTCTTATATATTTCCTTTAAATTGTTCAGACATTCCGCTTGAGGCTTGTTTTAGGGTCAGTGCTGTTTTAGAGTCAAGGCTGGTTTCAGGGTCAACGACTTCTCAGACTCAAGGCTGGTTTCAGGGTCAACGCTTGTTTTGTGCTCAGGGCTCGTTTCAGGATCAGGGATGTTTTAGGGTCAAGGATGGTTTCAGGGTTAGGGCTGGTTTTGGGGTCAGGACTGATTTTAGGGCAGGGCTTGTTTCAGGGTCAAGGCTGGTTTTAGGGTCATGAATGATTTTGATGAGTTTAAAGTCAGGTTTTAAGGTCAGAACTGCTGTAAGGCCTCATGATTACTGTACAAGTTTGTGCCAGTTTCAGAATCAGGGTTGAATTTTAGGTCTGGCCTAGCTTTATTGTTGTAGACTCCACCCTGGTATCAGGGTCTGGTTTGGTTTATGGTCTGTGTCTAAGTTAGGTCTTATTTAAGGTTTAGGGCTGGTTTTAGGATCAGGGCTGGTTCAAAGTTCTGACTCGGTTTTAGGATCAGAGCTGGTTTCACGGTCTGGTTTGGTTTTCATGGTCAGTCCAGTTTTACAGTATAATCCACATGATGCCATTCTGCAGCTTTAAACCCCAAAATAAACAAATAAATAATCACTGAGTTTTGTCCTAGAATATGACTTACTGTGTCCTAAAATTGACTGTTTCACATATTCAGCATTTTTAGTATTTTTAGATATTTTCTTCCTCAGAAACACAACGAGTCACAATGCTAAACAAGCCGACGCTTTGCTTCCATGTGGTGAGTCCAGCTGAGTTGTTTGAAGCTTGTGAGTGTATTTTTTTAAACCTCATCAGCTGCTTAAGCTTCTAATTTAGATATTGAATTTCGTATTTTCACAGCTAGAAAGTCTTTTCATTCTATTTTTACAGGCTGAATAAAAAACACAACAAAAGAGGTAATCAAGTAAGAGACGTTATTTATAAACAGCAGAAACCATATCCAATCAGAGGAGCCAAACTCTCTGCTGAAGTGTATAAGGTGTACAAAGCATTTTACTAAATGGTTAGCATTGTAACCTCATAGCAAGAAGGTCTCAGGTTCGTATCCTCTACAGGACTCCAAAAACAGTCCAAAACATGTATGTTAGATCAATTGGTGATTCTGAATTGCCCATAGACGTGTGTGTGTGTGTGTGTGTGTGTGTGTGTGTGTATGGGTGGTTGTTTGTCTGTATGTGGTCCTGTGATAGACTGGCAATCTGTGCAGGGTGACCCCTGCCGTTCACCCAATGAGAGCTGGGATAGACTCCAGCAGATCCCTGTGACCCTGATTAGGAATAAGTGATTATAAACAATGGATGGATGGATGTGTTATAGATTTTCCATATTCTGGACATAACATAGCAAATGTACTGTAAAATGTATATAAATAAAGCAAAAACACAAAAATTCAAGCATTTCCAGAGAAGAAAGTTAAAACTTTACTA
Organism: Bagarius yarrelli; assembly: GCA_005784505.1. Taxonomy (NCBI): domain Eukaryota; kingdom Metazoa; phylum Chordata; class Actinopteri; order Siluriformes; family Sisoridae; genus Bagarius; species Bagarius yarrelli. The sequence goes on from VCAZ01000091.1 coordinate 111,598, forward strand.
ATGGCAAAAGGGGCAAGTCAGCGATTGAGGAAGTGTTTTTAAGTCTAGACTGAAAGCAGCAGTCAGGGGGATGGAGCTAAGGCATTAAAGACTGGAGGCTAAATTTAGAACCTGTTCCATATCTAAGGAACCATTAAAGCAAGATTATCCATATCACATCAGGGGTAGACAAATCAATACCAGAGACGCCTAGGACAAAAACGATTACATATCCCGCCATCAGGTTTTTCTTTATTATTCCAATTGGCTCGGTATGTTAGGGTTCAATAGGACGGAACGTTTGCTAATGCCTTCTTACACAATATTTCTTATACAGCGTGTACAGAGTATTGTGTTCTTACATACTCACCTCAGCGGTAGCTCAGTGGTTAAGGTGTTGGACTGCTAATTGGAAAAGCTGGATTCAATTCCCAGCCCCACCAAGATCCCACCACTGGGCCCCTGAGCAAAGCCCTTAACCCTTAAATGCTCAGTGAAATAAAAGGGATAAATATACCTGGTCTGGATGAGGGCATCTGACAAATGCTATAAATTTAACGTAATGTAGTTCATCATACTCATACAGTATACTAACCAGCCCTACCCAGGTGTGTTTAGTCAATCAGAAGCTGAAAGCTACCATCTCAGTTGAGGGTGGAGTTGGAAAAGACCATAAGAATTAATCTCTACCAGCTTCTGATTGACTGAACCAGCAATAGGTTGGGCAGGAATACTTGGAAAACAAGCAGGAACCAAGGAACTTAAGGAACATAGTTCTAGCCATAATTCGCCTTTTAGACAGTAAGATCTTGAATGTTACTTGTGATTGGGGTCACCTGGTTTACCAAATTGAACTAGAAACTCAAGGAACATGGCCTGCCCGTGTTATTTGTATTGATGGGAGATGAAAGTATTTAAAAAAAAAACCTTGTCCCTGAGGTTCCTGTCATGGTGAACCAGAAACTAATGGCATGATCAACAAGTGACACTGAAAGGCTCACTGAACAAAAGACAATTCTTCATTCATTCCTACTTGGTGGCTTGAGGGCTACTTATGGCTCAAATCGACCTTGATACCCAAATTATTTGCCTTAACAGGGGTTGAAGAGGACAATGATTGCAATATCTTTCCTTTGCCATAGACTGAATGTCAAAAGGCACTTTATACTTAAAGTCACCTTGAAGGATATGCTGACTCTGAAACGATCATTGTGAACAACATTCCAACATAACGACCACATTACTGACCACAGTTAATGACCAAGACCTAACTGTCTAAATAAAAGTCCTACGTTTTTACACACTTAATGACTTAATGCATAAAATAAATCCAAAATCACTCTCAATGATGATGATTGAAGGTGGCGGTTAAGATGTGACCCTTAGTAAAGGTAAAATGATATTCGATGGTTAGCTTGAAACAGGAGAGCGTTGATCATGGCAAACTGTAAAGAACTGATTCGATGATTCTGCACAAGCCAACAAATGATCTCAGTCTCGGTAGGTGTGTAAATTAGTTTGATCAGCGGTTCTGCAGTTTAGCCTATACTTTCTCGCCTTGTCTTTGCTCAGTGGCTGTCAGATGGCTGGTTAAGTCATTTCTCCTCCACACACCACATGCTCATTTAGAGTCTTGCAAATATGAGTCATTTTCCTCACCATGCTGGAGGACAGGCAGAAAGACTGGAAAACCAAATGTTTTGATCGCTATGCATTCGTCCCATCCAAGTGCACCAGGATCTGGGCCGCATTTGGGATGTCAGGACGTCAAAAAAGAAGCTGCTGATGACTTGGTTTGTCATTTTTTTATGTTCCATGGAGACAGTAATGTAGGACAGAGATCTCACCTGTCTATGCTTACGGCTCAGATGAAGTCTCAGCTGACAAACAGACAGAGAGAGAAAAGCTCTCAAAAACGTTGACAACCTGAAATCAAAACTGTACTAGCTAGTGTCCCTGGTTGGATTGTCCTTTCGGTAGTTTTCCACCTATTCTTTCCAATGATATTTGCCCCCTTACACACACCGAACTAAGAGTAACTTAACACTAGCATGCAATAAATCACTTGCTTTGCTCTCTGGCTATTACACATGCTAGCTAAACGGAGGAACTAAACCTCGGATTGTTTGGGCCATGCGGTATAAGATGAAGGTTTTTAGATAATGTCAAAGAATTAGGAAAAAAGTCAGACTTTACCATATCGTTCAGTATTTCCCTCCTGTTAGGACACTCACAGGGTGTTAATCAGTGCAACTGCTTTTTCTAGCAGCAAGTAGAAAAGCTGCTGAAGATAAAATGGTGTGATTTGACAAGTAGTGTGTACTTTTTATCTGTACATGAATGCAACTTGCCATAAGCTCACGTGGTACTAACCTGAACACATTATGAACCTGTGTGTGTGTGTGTGTGTGTGTGTGTGTGTGTGTGTGTGTGTGTGTGTCCACCTAGCATTTACAGGGGGCTTTCTGATGGGGGTCAGGTGTCAAATCTGTGGCCAGACTCCTGCTTCAGTCATCTTGAGAGAACAAAGACAGGTCTAATGGGATCCATCAGCGCTGATGCGTGTCCCAAGGACATCTGACAGCATGAAAACACACACACACACACACACCCAAACACACACACACCCAATAAATCAATCTCTGTTCTGAGGAAGAATTAATCAGGTCGAGTCAAATAATCTGACTGTCAATATACTTAACACTTTTTAATGATAGAGGGGTTAGTGTGTGTGTGTGTGTGTGTGTGTGTGTGTGTGTGTGTGTGTGTGTATCAACAGATCAAATGCGATCTATTTCCTGGGCTTCATTTTCTTTTTCTCTATTTTTTTTTCACCGCCCACATTTTATTCTCTTCCTTTCTGGGCTTGTCGGATGAAGCTGTCAGAGGAGCAACAGCTGACACTCTGCTTCAAAAATAGCTTCAAAAAAGCAACAAGCCTACACACACACACACACACACACACACAAGCTCAAGATGCAAATGACCTACTTGGCTTCATAATTTTTGGCACCCTTTATAATGAAAACCAGAAACAAAAGTATTGGCACCCTTTTAGTAAAAAAAAAATACACAAAAGATGTTTATTTAATTGTGCTGTTAGTTTAATTATTTCAAACTAAAACTTTTTACCTTAATGAAACTTTAGTAAACTCAAACTAAACTGATAAAAATTAAACGGAATAAACTGTTTTTCCTACCTGAACTCTTTTAAAGGAGATGTCCAGGTAGAGCTCAGGTAACAGCATCACAGGGCCTGGATAGCTCAGTCTGTAGAGCATCAGACGTTTAATTAAAGGCTCCAGGGTTCAAGTCCCTGTTTGGGTGTTTCTATCTGTTTGGCACACGGCAGCAACTCTAATAAAAATATTAAACCCACATGTACATGCCTACAAAGGGGTCTAGTACAAGCATTCAGATGATGTCCACACTGTCTTCACATAAAAGGGGGAAGTGCATGACCCCGACATGATTTAAACACACAACCTTCTGATCTGGAGTCAGACACGCTAGCATTGTGCCACAAGGTCAAAGACGTCTTGAAGAAAACTTGACTCCACTAAACAGTCGACTAGTAGAACAGAACTAGTCCACTAACTAACTAGTATTTGTCTCACTTCAAAGTGGACTTTGACAATTATTTGGTAAGTGTGTGTGTGTTTGTGTGTGTGTGTATAGAGAATTAAATACAGTAAATATTTTGCCTACTACAGTCACATTAAATCCTCCTGGAGGAACTGACCAGAGACCGAGGGATAAATCTCCATCTGTACACGCAGACATTCGAGGCCGAACTTCACAGACGCAGATTTAATTTGTCAGGATTTTGGAGAAGCGATTGTTAATTAACAGCCGGAGATAAACAGGTTCCAGGAGCAGAGCGTAAGTGCAAACGATCACATGTTTAATTACAGCCTGAGACACAAAGCAGAGAGTGACTGGGACTACAGAATGTAAAGACAAGACAATGCAACTCAATCTGTCTGTCTGCCCATCCACCTGTCTATCCATCTATTAATCAATCAAACTATCTGTCTGTTTCTTGAGCAATCAGCCTGTCCGTCTTTTTGTCTGTCTATCTATCTATCAGACTGTCAATATATCTATCTGTTTGTCTATCAGCCTTTCTGTCTGTCTGTCTGTCTATCTATCTATCTATCTATCTATCTATCTATCTATCTATCTATCTGTCTATCTGTCTGTCTGTCTATCTGTCTGTCTGTCTGTCTGTCTATCTATCTATCTATCTATCTGTCTGCCTGTCTGTCTGTATATCTATCTGTCTGTCTGTCTGTATATCTGTCTGTTTGTCTATCAGCCTTTCTGTTTATCTGTCTGTCTGTCTGTCTGTCTGTCTGTCTGTCTGTTGCTTGCTGTGAGGAGGTGTAGTAACAGTTCCGTTATTATCGGGTCAAAAACAGAAGTAAGTCAATAAATATCAGTTTGGAATTTTGATTATTTTTCACATCAACATGCAAAAATTGGCATCAGTTCAAAAAAGTTTATATACCGTCTTCCTGAGGACATACAGTTATTAGGGAATGTAATGGGAACTGGGAGCTCAGTGATTAAGCTGAAGGACTGATAACTGCTCAGTTGCCCTGAGCACACACACACACACACACACACGCCCACACACACACATGCCCACACACACACACATTATCACCGCCCACTTCTGGAATTGGATTCCTTTCAGATGATTGGATAATGAGCTTCTCCACATACTTTTATGTCAAACCAATGTTCATTTCAGGAGCCTTCACAGCTCCCACGTTCTCCGGCTGTCGTCTGCTTGTGGTTTATTCCGCAGCTTTGCAGGACGACAGGATAAAGAACGTAAAGAACAGTTCGAGAGTCGATGCTTTACTCAACCGTGTCAACAGATTAGTGATTCCCACTCGAGTCCAGATGCTTTAAGGAGGAGATGAGCGCATGGGTTTGTTTTAATTAAACAGATTAAAGACCCCCTGTGATCCACACATACCCCCCTCCATGCACACACACACACACAATTACACAGCTTTGTCTAAAAAGTGACCTAAAAATGACCTGCGTAAACAGCAGTTTAGTGTGTAATGGTTTACTGCTCCTAATATTTTGATTGTTTTATTAATTATCAGTTTAATTTAAATATGTAATTACTTTATTATAATAGACTTATAAACTTTCCTCCAGCTTTTTTTATATTCTGCTGGAAACAGTCAGCGGTAAAGATAAAACTTCCCACCATCTTCAGGACAAAAAAAAAACTGAAAGGAAAGACAGAAAAAAGAAAGAATATAAGAAAGTTTTTTTTTTTTTACCTCTTTTCATTTCCTTAAATTCTTTCTATCTCTTCTGTTTTTTTCTTCTTTTTTTCCTTTCTCGTCCTTCCCTAAAAAAGCAGGTCTCGCCCTGGGTTCATGGTGGGGGCTTGCGCATCCACTCCAAACATAAAAGATGACCCACCCGCCCGGTCCTGTCCTGTAGTGGTACCTGTGGTCCCCAATTCTGAGAATCTTTTTTTTTCCCAGGAGCAGTGACCACCTTCTGACCAGTGGGAAAGACAGGGAAAAAAAGGTCAAACCTTCTAGCACCAGGAGCCAAAGTGGGCCTCTGAATCGGAGCAGTTTGCTCCTCAGAGAGAACTCCCTCCAGCCATTACCATTGGGTCTCAATAGTCTTTTTTGGGGGGCATTTTTGCCTTTATTGATAGGAGAGAGGGATGAAATGGGGGCGAGGGAGGGGGGGGTGGCGGGACCGGAATAGGAACGGAGCTGGAATCGAACCCAGGTCATCGGAGTACAAGGTGCGCAGGTAGGTTACAGGACCGGATACAACACCAGTTACAAGACCAGTTAGAAGACCAGTTACATAACTAGTTACCAGAGAGAGAGAGAGAGAGAGAGAGAGAGAGAGAGAGAGAGAGAGAGAGGCGAGAGGAGAGAGAGAGAGAGAGAGAGTCACACTTTAATCATAAAACACACAAACACACATTCTGTCGAGATCGAACTAGCAGCTGAACTAACAGCGCTTCATTAGCATGCAGCGTTTCTTCATCGACTATGTGTGTGTGTGTGTGTGTGTGTGTGTGTGTGTGTGTGTGCTTTCGGGAGCAATGCCAAGGGCAACAACACCGTAGCACCAAAATGCAGAGCTCGTGTTTGCTTTTTTGCTTTCTTTTCTTTTCCTCCTGACTTGTCATGTTTCACACTGTCTACCACACACACACACACACACACACACACGCACACTTACACAGTGGGAGACGTGTGCATGTTAAGCCTGGCTGCTGAGGGCAGATGTAGACTGGCAGCCGCTGTGGCTTCTCTGTCTTCTGATCTATTTATAGTCTCTTACTGACTGACTGAGAATGAGAGACAGAGAGAGAGAGAGAGAGAGAGAGAGAGAGAGATGGAGAGAGCGAGAGAGATGAGGAGGAGAGAGAGAGAGCGAGAGAGAGAGAGGTTTGAGAGGTTAATATAAAAAGAGTTAGAGCGGGGTTGCGAGAGAGATAAAGATTAAGACACTTCCAAACATACTACACACACACACACACACACACACACACACACACACACACACACACACACACACACACAAACACACAGTCTGGTTAGCTATCCTTTTCTATTTCCTTAACTCCTTACCCTAAGCCCTAACCCTAACCCTAACCCCTAACCCCCTAACCCTAACCCTAACCCCTAACCCTAAACTTTCTGCAATTTTTACTTTCTCAAAAAATCTCATCCTGAATGATTCAGAAGGTTTTGTACCCATTGGGACCTCAATTTTAGTCCCCACCATCACACGAGACCCCATGTGTGTTCAGGTTTAGGTCCCCCACCAGGATGTATAAACCTGCACAAACACACACAGGTTTAATACACACAGGTTTACATTTATATTTACAGCATTTGGCAGACCCCCTTATCCAGAGTGACTTGAATTATTCCCTGTTATAAAACTGAGCAATTGGGGGTTAAGGGTCTTGCTCAGGAAGGCGAACCCGGCTCTTCAGGTTGGTAGTCCAACACCTTAATCACTGCGCTACCATTATTCAAGCAGCAGGGTGTCTAATACTAACCTATGTACTTAAAAAACTGTACATATTTTGTCATCATATTTCAATAATATATATATTGTATTCCTTTGCATACAACAAAATTAGCAGCAACGCTTCTGAGTGGTGTTATATTATATATATATATATATATATATATATATATATATATATATATATATATATATATATATATATATATATATATATATATATATATATATATAACCACACAGACAATAATGTACAGCAGCATTTTACAAATAAAATACACAACCATGACCAGGTGACTTGATCACACACAGTAACTTTATAGAAAAGCCCAATTCAAATGGAACGAGTGATCCCTTTAAAGATGGAGGGGTAAAAGCCCCAGTTCAGATAATTTGTTGATTAAAATGTCTGGGATGATTGTACCAAACGCTGAGCTGTAGTCTATGAAGAGCATTCCTACAAAGTTGCCCTGCCGGTCAAGGTGGTTAAGTAGAATGTGAAGGGCTTTGGTGATGCCCTTGTGATTGCTCTGTAAGCAAACTGGTCTGGGTCAAAGGTGTGTGGGGGAGGGAGGGAGGCTGGTTTTGATGTGCACTTCATGATTTACTGCTGCTGGTGGCTGATTTTCTTCAAGAAACGGAAATGATGGTGGCTGATTTTAAGCAGGATGGTATGATGGCTGATGACAGTGAAAGATTAAAGATCTTTGTAAATACTCCAGCAAGCTGATTGGCACAGGCTTTGAGGACTTTGCCAGATACTCCATTCGGACCAGCAACCTTTTTTTGTGTTTACAGTTTTGAGTACTCTTCTCATATTCCTGTAGGGTGAGATGGCAGGTACTAGCGGTTGCTGAGGATGCCGACGTTGTTGTGGGTTGCTGGGCCTCAAAGCAGGCAAAGAAATGGCAAAGAGTCCTTCATAGAGTGAAGCATCGGCATTAAAAGTGGTGTAAAAATTTGTGTTCTTGTAATTCACCAGGAGGGGTTAAGGCTGCTGCTGGGAACTCCGCTCTAGTCGAGAACAGACTGAACACATGAGAAGCAGATAGGTGGTTGAGACCATCTGTCTAACTTATGAGGCCTCTGACCTTCCTGTCTAGGATGGGATCAGTCTGCAATTCATCAGGGGTATAGCAGCTTCCAAGACCTTGGCCTTGGGGTTGTCTCCAGCAGATAAGGGGGTAGGCTGGTCCTGCACACTTCTTTTGTTTTTAATATATAAATATATATATATATATATATATAGGGTAAGTCGCTCTGGATAAAAATGTCTGCCAAATGCCATAAATGTAAATAAACTCGCAGCTGTATTGCACAATTGCGTTGTGTTGTAGGTTATGTATTTTTTTTTTGTTAAGGGGTGGAACATTTGTTGTATTGCTTAAGCTTATTTTTTTTTCGAAGACGAGGAAGAAAATGATGGTATCGGACTGATATCGGAAGATACTTAAATGTATAATATCAGTATCGATATCGAAAATGAAAAATTGGTATCGAGCCAGCCCTAATAGTTAACTTTGTATCTTCAATCAACTTTAGGATAAATCAGTTTGTTATAAAGACACATAGATTCCTTTGATCTTAAGTATGGTTGCCATGGCGACAGATTAACAAAAAGCCTGGGATGTTTGCGGCCCGACTCGGATATCGGCAATATTGAGGTTCGGAGAGAGGTGAAGAGGGAAGGAGATTACTTACACACACACACACACGGTCTCTCTCTTTCTTTTGCTCACCCTCTTGAAATCACCCTCCCCACCCCTCTCCCTTCTCATCTCTTCTCTATCCTGTGTGTGTGTGTGTGTGTGTGTGTGTGTGTTTACCCACAGCCTGCACCAGCTGATTGCACAAGGTGGCAAACTGATGGTTGCTATAAATAGCAGCACCTCGATAAGCCTATTCTCCCTGAGCCGAGCAGCCAGACGAACGGAGGAGGACGGGGTGAGGTGAGGCAAGGTGTTTAACACACACTTACACACACACATACACACACTGCAGAGACTAATAACACGGATCAAGGGAACAACATCGCCAAATAAAATTGACACCCACCACATCGCAAATTCCAGCTTGGCCTTTGGAGCCACACACACACACACACACAAACACACACACACACACACACACACACACACACACAGTGTTTTCTGACTGTGCTCAGATCCACTTATCACAATGCTCCACTCTGATTGGTCAGATGGTGTTAATTAGCACTGATTGTTATAATTCTAGTGTTAGTGTTGCCATAGCAACAGCGAACTCAGCACTTTGCATCGTGTGTTAAAAACATCATGTTACGTTACAAAAACTATCCAAGTGTGTGTTCGACACCGTCACTAAAAACAACTTCCAAAAACGAAAGGCGTGTAACGCCGAGCTCCTCGAGTGCCGAGCTCTCGGACGGTCCTGATTGGATTGGTTGGATGGTGAACTCGCGTCTGATTGGCTAATGAGTACCAGTGACCCCTGTTGGAGGGGTGTGGTGTTATTGGAGTCTTAAACATACTCATGAAATATCACTGAAATATTTTTCATGGATGAACTGACACACAGATATTAATTTTTAATTAGCTTCACGGTTAAGGGCCTCGCTCAGGGGCCCAATAGCGGCAACTTGGGTTGCAGGAAATCGAACCCACCATCTTCTGGTTTCACCAGGAGACAAAAGTTAATTTAAAAGATTCTTTATTATTTAAAAAAAAAAAAAAAAGAAATAACGACGGATATTGATATTAGTACAAAAAAAGAAAAGAGAGAAGCGGATTATTTCTAAAGAGTCTTATCAACAGCACATCCCCTGGAAATGAGTTTCTGAAGAACAGAAAAAAAAAAAAAGAGTCTCAACTTCACTCTACTGATTTCTCAGCAAAAAATTTAAAGCCTTTTATTTTTGTTTCTCAGTGATGCAAAGTACAGAAAGTTTGACAGAATCACACACACACACACACACACACACACACACCATAAGCAGATGGTTTAGACTGCAGCAGAAATAGAAGCAGACTCCTCTTAGTCTTCATAAACACTCGGGAAACTGTAGATCTCTCAGATGAACTTCTCTCTCTCTCTCTCTCTCTCTCTCTCTCTCTCTCTCTCTCTCTGTACAGGTCAAACGCTTCAGGTCAAAGGTCATCTTCCTGTCAGAGTCTTAAACCAGCTGGGACTCGTCAGGCGCGAGAGCGATGGGGACCGTCTCAGCACAGGGGCCCTGAAAATAAAAACTGAAGTCCCACAGTAACATCAGTAACATCAGTTCTGCTGCTGGATCCCAACACTGGAGCTGGAAATAAACTTCATCACAATTTTCCTCATCAAGCGAAAAACCCAGGAGATCTTTTTCTGTTGCGGCTTTTCGAGGATTTGACAAAAGAATTATTCAAAAGACGCATGGAACATTCGGCAGCGTGAAGGAAAAAGGACAGAGAAGACAAGGAAAGAAAAGATGGACAAAATAGAAAAAGGACAAAGAAGACCTTGACAGAAAAGGCAGGGACAGAAAAATACAGGGACATTAAAAGACAATGACAAAAAAAAAAAATACAGCAAAAGAATAAAAAAAGGACAAAAAAAAAAACAGGACAGAAAAAGAAAAGGGACAAATAAAGACCAAAACAAAAGAGACAGTGACAAAAAAGACAAGGACAAAAAAGACAGGAAAAGAATAGACAAGGACAAAAAAGACCATGACAGAAAAAGAACAAGGACAAAAAAAGACAGGCAAAGAAAAGACAAGGACAAACAACGACCAGAACAGAAAAGACAATGTCAAAAAATAGACAGAAAAAGAAAATCCATGGACAGAAAAGACAAAGACAAAAAAAGGACAGAAAAGAAAATAAGGAAAAAGACATGGAATGACTACAGCTGATGTGAATAAACGATGCATTTATATAATAATAATGTTTATGGATCTGAAGGAGACGCCATTAAAGGACACGGAGCTACATCAAAAAACCATTGATGCAATTCCTCATGACGTCCCTCAGCTTTGGGATTTTAACTCTTTTTCCGCGTCACTGAATTTAATATAAACTACTGAATGATTGGCTGGTTGTGTCTGATCGACACATGAATTAGGACACTTTTGGCGTGCCATAAAATGCTCGTTCGATGTCAGCTTTTAACCCCTAAAGACAATTTTCTGTAAATATTTTGCCCCAGTAGATTATATAAAAACAAAAGTCCTTCTGAAACGGCAGGAATTCTTAAATGATGTTTTATAACGTGTTCATGAGCGAATGTGCGACTCACGTGAATCGGGACGTGCTGGATCTCGGCCGGATGTTGAACTCGGCCACTGGGACACCGCGGGATGCCACCTGGGGGGCAAACATGGCCGCTGGAAAGACGACAGACGCAGTACCAATCTGAGAATATTGCGATAGAGAGAAGAAATAAAAGAATGAAGCAGGAGACAAAATAATATAAAACTTTTTTTCTTTTTGGTGTAAAACATTTTTCAGGGCGTTTTTATCTATTTAACATGTTGTTATTTTGTCGGTTTGCTCGTGTTTTCAGTTTTTATACATAAAACACTCCCAAGCAAAAAGTCTTTATTCTTACTATAATATTATTTATATATATTTTACTTATTAAGACTTTAATGTAGCCAAAGCTCATATAACCCAGAGCTTCTCAGCCGTCCGCACCTGAATCTAATCTCACATCAGACTGATTACACTTCTCCTCCCATAATGAAAAAAAAAGGACAAAGAAGACCGTGACAAAAAGAAAGGGACAGAAAAATACAGAGAACTGAATAGAAAAATGACAAAAATAGACCAGGACAGAAAAAGACAATGACAAAAAAGACAAACAAGGACAAAAAAAAAAAAAAAAAAAAACAGGACAGAAAAAGAACAGGGACAGAAAAGAAAAAGGACAAATCTAATCTCACTCCAGACTGATTATACTTCTGCTCCTAAAATGTTTATTTATTTATTTCTCAGGGGCCACGCTAGCAATTTTGGGCCCTATGAAATAATTTCTATTACATTACTGTTACTACTAATAAAACAGATTTCTGGGCCCCCTAACCTGCATGGGCTCTTAAATTTGTCCTAACGTCCCCCTCCATCATACCAAAGTTTTTACCCTTTTATTAATCCTGGACTTAATATATATTAAGAAAATCCTGTCATTTGATGTACTCTTGGGGGCCCCCTGCTGGCTATGAGGGCCGTTAGTAGCCACTCAGTTTGTTTATGACATAATCTTACCAGGAGACAGAGGTCGCAGGCGTCCAGTTCCTTTTCCACTTTAGTGAGGACGTGCGAGTCCAGTGTCTCCCCGAACCAGATCACGTCAGGTCTCAGGAGACCGTCGCAGCCTCTCTCGTCACACCTGCGGCACAGAGCCGTAAAACGCTTAGCGCAGATCGCAGCTCGTCACCTCTTTCTAATGACAAACCTTATGACCGTCTGGTCTCTAAACTATTTATTAACACCTTCGCTGGCGGCAGAAATCATTTCAACTTTAAATTCAGGACCAAAATTGGTAACTTTAACAACAGTAACAGGAACCTAGAAAAAAAAAGAAATCAAGATGTTTTTTTACCTCCAGAAACAAATAGTTAAAAAGTCACGATTAATCATTAATTTATTATTTTAAATGATCGATTAAAGAATTTAATCAATTTTTCGTCCCTATTTAAAGATTCTTCCTTGCAGTCAGAAACCCTGGAGGTGTAAACAGGTCTCATTAGTGCGTTGCAGTTCACTATTGTGTGTAATATTCTGCTGCCCTCTAGTGGCGCTGTGGTGTAGTACAGCTCTGCTACTGATTTCCACATGTTACACAGATTTTAAAAACAAAATTAAAAACTTTTAAGCTGCTTTAAATTACATTGCTTTTAATCACTCCTGTCCTTAAATCCTGTGCCTTTATAAGAATCCTCTCGGACTTTTATTTCCTTCTGAAAATTAATCAACTTTATCAGAAAAATTCAATATTTATTAAAATAATAATTGTTGGATAAATTGAGCTCTAAAAATCCTCATTACCGGCCAGAAACATTCTGCCAATGATTTTCGGTGGTTTTCAGGTTTCATTTAATTTAATTATAATGAAATTTAAACAAGTATTAAATAATTACGTTGTGAATTTATAAACTAAACACATTTAGTATCATTTTATCGAAAAACATTCATTTACTGACTTCATTAACTCTTGTTTTCAATAGATTATTTATCGTTTTTATCAGTAAAGGAACTTGGATTAAAATATGATTTAAAAAGAATAAAAAAAAAAAAAACACAGATACAATAAATAATATTATTACTGTTGATAAAAAAGCAGGAAGCTGGTTTGGTACCTCGGTAAGTCTTTCACAGGAATGTCGGCTTCGGTGCAGTTGGGATCCGGATCGCTGTAACAGGAAGTGA
>VCAZ01000091.1:130000-140000 GCA_005784505.1 Bagarius yarrelli
TTAACAACGAGCTGAACAGATTCATTCATTCATTCGTTTATTCATTTATCTTTAATACCCCCTTATTCCCTAATTCGGGGTCACAGGGATCTGCTGGAGTCTATCCCAGCCGTCTCTGAAAGGGTGAAAGACAGGAGGGGGACAGCCTAGACAGGTCACCAGTCCATCACAGGGCCGCGCACACACACACTCACACTCACTCCTATGGACAATTTAGTATCACCAATCAATCTAACAGACATGTTTTTGGATTGTGGGAGCAAACCCACACAAACACAGGTAGAACATGCAAACTCCACACAGAAAGACCCCTGCAGGGGAATCGAACCCGGAACCTTCTTGCTGTGAGCTAACAGTGCTAATCACAAAGCCACTGTACAAATAATTGTGAATATAAATTAATACCAGACTGATGACTGGTGATCCCAGGGAGAGAGAACGTGATATAAAATGGTTGGAATGTGATTTAGGGGTGTGATTTAAAATGTTCCAAAAAACATAAAAAGATTATTTTATAGTTATTTTATGTTATTGTTCTAAGAATGTTCTCACATAACATTTTGGGAACATTTATCAAGCACAAATAAAGTCATAAGAACATTCCAACATCACCAGAAGTAAGGTTTCGTCCCAACATTTCGACAACTTTGAAAGAACATTAGCGAGCGTTATGGCAACGCTGCCTGTTAGCATCGATTATGGTTATTAATTTATATTTTAATTTCAAAATATATAAAAAATTAAAATTAAATATTACTGTGCTGTTATAGTAAAGCAACATTCATGTAGTGGTTCTATACACCATGGGATATTCTCCTATAACATCCTGTACAATGTTTAATCTTTACTCTAACATCCGATTACAATGAGGGCTGTGCCGATCCGATACTCAGTAACGGTAAAAAAAATTATTAGATTGGATATAATAGAATTGTCAGAATCCCAACCTGACAGTAAAACACAGCGGACGGGACGTTACATTTTATAGGGTAAAAAAATTCCGACCTTTTCTTATGATTCGATTCATTTAAACTGTTTTATAAAAAATTAAATCAAGCCAGCAGAAATAATCAGTGTTTATATAATCAGCCGTAAAGCCACTGATCCATAAACAATACCAAAACTCATCTATTTACACGGTTTTACACGGGACACACAATCCATCTCAGAGTCTATAGGATAGAGAGAGAGAGAGAGAGAGAGAGAGACAGACAGACAGTCTGTACTTTATAAATGTTATTATACAGTTAAAATGTAGCAGCCTGGAACTGCATAGACAAACACACGTACACAACCGACACACCCACATACACACAATGTACTCGTTGTTGTACATCCCTGTTTATTTTATTCCACACTTAATCATACTACATAGACCGTACATAGACAGCTAATAAAATACTTGCTGATCAGCGCTGTGACTACTGAACCCGGCAAACAGTGAAAGAATGTAGGAGTTACCGCTTCACTTCTACCTGCAGTAAAACTTCGACACTGGAGACTCGTCAACATCCTTGAAACATTAAACACATTTTCTTATAACACATCGTTGTGCTACAGTTCATACAACCGGCAATCTGATTGGTTGAGCAGCAGAGCTTAAATTCCTCATAACTGCATGTGAAGATAACAGAAAGGAAGAGACACCATTTTGCTGAAATGAACAAATAGCTAACAAAGTAACCATTTTGTCCACCATATGGACAAACGTCCAATGTTTTGTGTCCATATGGTGCATAAATGGCAAATAATCGTCTTTGATTCTCTGTGTACTTGGTTACTATAGCAACAACAACATCGTAAACTGATTCGGACCTAACAGGGGGCCTTCGACTTCCAACGACGGGACACACAATCAGCAACAACAACTCGGCATATAACACAACCAATCCAGTGCAAGCACACACACACACACACACACACACACACACACACACACACCCGGTACAGCCTGTCAGCTTATTTCATTTACATTCATCATTTACATTTACTGCATGTGGCAGACGTCCTTAACCAGAGAGACTTACATTCATCTCTAATACACACCTAAGCAATTGGGGGTTAAGGGCCTTGCTCAGGGGCCCAACAGTAGTAACTTGTCAGTGCTGGGAATGGAACTCCAATACTTCAATTAGCAGTCCAACACCTTAACCACTGAGCTACCACTTTGCTGCTACCATTTCCCGCAACATAAGCAGGAAACCTTGATGACTTTATAACAAAAACATAACAGAAAGACAATTATTGTTCTTCCTGTGTGCTTGTGTGTGTTTACAGCGGGTTCTCCGGTTTCCTCCCACAGTCCAAAAACATGTATGTTAGATTGATTGGTGATTCTAAATTGCCCATAGGAGTGAGTGTGATGGACTGGTGACATGTCCAGGCTGTCCCCCTCCTGCCTTTCCCCTTTTAGAGACGGCTGGGATAGACTCCAGCAGATCCCTGTGACCCCGAATTAGGGAATAAGCAGATATAAAAGATGAATAAATAAATGAATTTGCCAATGCCGTAATGATGATGAGATGCAATGCCGCCAATTAAAAGAACTGATTTTTATTTTTATTACTTTTATATTTTTATATATTTATTTATCAACTTTCGTTTCTCATTTTTGACAACATAAATAATAATAAAACCTATAATTTATTTTAATTATACTTGAATGAAGACTATCTGAGACAGGCACAACAACCTGTTTTTAACGCCAACTCCGGGGTCACATGACTCTATGAACCCTCTGGCTCCTCCTACTGTCTGACTTCTCTGCTAATCATCCACTCAGACACCTCACAGTGCACCCCCCCCCGTCCACCCCTCAGCCCCCCCCCTTCATCGCTGATTTAATGCAGTAATCTGCCTCCCCGTTGGCCCTCAACACCGTGTGCTACAGACACATTAACCTGTCGAGACATTTCCATTATCGGGTCTCACTTGTCGTGTCCTGACCCGCCCAGACCGCTGATTACAGCCCATAAGTCTCCCACAGCATCGAACATCACCTGCAGTGCTGCAGTCTAAAGTCAGCTAGAAGAAGAAACAAGAAATCGCTGTTCAAACTGAGCAGAAGCAAGTCTGCCCTCATGAATATGCAAATTAGAAAGTGACGCATAACACACTATTGCATCACTGACAACTTTATAATGACGTTAAGAAAGGTTTTTATTGGTCAGAAGGTTCAAATGTTCTGAACTGTAAGTTTCACCTCCACTCAGTGTCCAGTGTGGTGGAAGCCACGATTGAATACTGGAACGTGATTGGCTACTGGATATTATGATGTAATAACATAATCTCTCTAATTTATACACACGCATACACACACACACACACACGTATACACACTTATACACACTTTCTCTGTCTTACACACACACACACACACACTTTTTCTATTTTTTCTTCTTTTTTTATGAAATAAATAAATAAATAAATGAACAGAGCTGTAGTGAGGGAGCGCGCGGCTCTGTGCAGTGTGTTACAGGATACGTTACTGTTCTAACGCACGCTTTTATTCATTCATAGAGCTCGTGCTCCGCGCCGCTGCTCTGATATTGATTGACTGATCGAAAGATTATTTGATTGATTTATGAATCTGTTTTATATATTCGATATTTTTCCCCTCTGTTAGTGGGCGGGATTTTTCTCTCCGTGTTCTCCCCCGCGCTTTTTCCCATGCTGCCTCTGTCCCACCGTTCCCTCTCTTTCTCCTCTTCTCTTCTCTCTTTCTCTGAGTGGATTCACCGGAGCCTTCTCTTCGTCCACCTCTTCCTCCACCGTCTCCTCCTCCTCCTCCTCTTCCTCCTCCACCTCCTCCGTCCGTGTCTACGCGCCGCGCGCCCCTATGGCGGCATCGACGGCGGAGCGCGCGCCTGTCCGGAGAGCGCGAGCCAAGAGCGACCCGCCGCACTTCGCCGAGCCTGCCATCACGTTCAGCTTTAAAACGGGTAGGAACACACACCGCGCCAGGATCTCTCTCTCTCTCTCTCACACACACACACACACACACGGTTATAGATGTGCTCCCGCCTGCTCTTGCGTGTGTGTGTAAGTGCGCCTGTTTGCATTTTGCTCATCTGTGCACATCTGTTAATTAGCAGATTACAGAGGCTAATCATATAAAAGAAGTGCACGCGCGCGTCAGATTTTATTGCGACGTGTTTTATTGCCTCTTGTGTTCACGCGCTACGAGCTTTTATAACTCGTTATGTAAAGTGCACATCCTGCGTGTGTGCACGCGTGCTTGCGCGTGTGTATGTGTGTGTGTGCTCTTCACTATGCGTGTGCGTTTGCGCGCATGTGCACGTGTGTGTAAAAATACTGTATATATGTAAGTATAAATCATTAACTCTTTTGCTCACCGATCGCCGATGTGTATCGTTTCTCCTGCCCCGTTGCCATGGTGACGTGACGTCATCTTATCCTTATTTTTGGCTGGTCCATTCCGCGTACTCCTAACACTTACAGTGCAACTTTACCAAAATGCAGGTGTGTGTGTGTAAGTGTGCATGTAGAGACAGTGGTAGCTCAGTGATTAAGGTATTGGACTGCTGAGCTATAAATCAGTCACCTCTGGGCCCCTGAGAGAGGCCCTTAAGACTCAAATAAAAAAAAAACTGTAATAGATGTAAGTGGCTCTGGATAAAGTCATCTACCAAATTGTGGGAATGTAAACGTGGTCAGATTTGAAAGGGTGGAGTTGCGTGTGGAGAAGCTGAAGCGTGGAAACGCTGACACATGTTTTTAGCCTTCTGTACTGGACGTGAACTGACTTCCTAAGCAGGACTGGTGGTGGTTCACAGGGTGGGGCTTTAATCCAAGAACTCTGCTGTAAGATCTCACAGGCTGTGTAACATTCCACACTGAGCTATATTTCATCCTTTAGTTAAATAAAGGAGTTTAGAAACACTTGACATAATTTAGTTTGATCAGAAAACTTGTGTGTGTGTGTGTGTGTGTGTAGCTGCAGTGTCTTATTTCTTAAACCTTCTGAAATTATGCCAGCAGACTCATTAGTTCAGGTTTGATTTTGTACTTGGATTAGGTTTTGCCCACTGATTTTCCTATGTCTGTTTGGTCTTCCTCAAGGTCCCTTGTATCCTTAAACCTTTCAGAAACCTGCTAGGAGGTAGACTGGTCCTAGATTGCTCCCAAGCTCTAGTAACCCTCTGTACATGTTTTTTTAAGGCTTCATCAATAAATATCTCTTTCTGTGGTTGGCAAACTTAACAATGAGATTTGAGCTGTGCATTACTACACAATCACAAGTCAGCAGAGCACAGTGGACTTAGCACATAACCCTGAGGGTCCCCAGGAATCTGTGTGGTGGTGGTGCTGGAGATGCTGCTTTCAATCTGGACCGACTGAGATCCCCCAGTCCGAAAGTCCTGAATCCGGTTCAGGGGAGGTGTTCAGGTGCAGCTGACTAAGCTTCTCGATCGGGTGCTAAGGCATGATTGTGCTGAATGCTAAACTGAAATCTATGAACAGCATTTGTACGTACTGTAAGTGTCCAATTTGTGCAGCTGTGCAGCTGTTAAGGACCATATGGAGACTTGTGGTCATGGCATTGTCTGTGAAGGTATTTGGACGATACACAAACTGTAAGGGGTCTAGTGAAGAAAGAAGCATGGTCTTTTTAAAGCACTTTATTACGATGGGTGTCAGTGCAATGGGATGGTAGTCATTAATCCCGGTTTGGATTGTCTGAAGAGTTGTCTGTATGCTGGAATAAAGCCGAGGTGGGGGCAGGGTCGGAACGTTTGTATAAACAAGATCCAATGTGTCTTCCCTTCTGATTGCAAAGTCCACATACTGACGGAATTTCAGAAGCACTGATATGAGATTTGCATGATTAAAATCTCTGGTGATAAACAGTCAGGGTGAGCAGTTTGCAGATCGCTAATAGCCCTTAGAGAGTACACAAAGCATCTACTTAGCATCAGTGCTGGGTGGAACAAACACTCCGACTAAGGAAACCATGGTGAATTTCTAGGGTAGATAAAATGGCACTCACGGTTAGTTTTTGCACCATTTCGTGTTGATGTAAACTCACACGCCACCACCGTGAGCCTTAACGTGCAGAGCTGCATTTCTGTTGGCACAAAACGAGGTGAGCCTGTGTAGCTGAATGGCGGCGTCCAGAATCCTGTCGCAGACGGCAAACGTATGGCAAGCACGATGGACAGGAAATGTCCGGTCTGCTAGGGTTTGTTTTAGCCTTGAACGGACCTTTGCACACCTTTCACGCTTCCGCGTTCTCAAGTGTACCTTAGGGGCACTTTATCTCACTTAGTGTACTTTAGGGGTATTTTATCTTACTTAGTGTACTGTAGGGGCACTTTATCTTACTTGGTGATTCTTAGGAACACTTTAACTTACTTGGTGTACCTTAGGGGCACTTTATTCTACTTGGTGTACCTTAGGGGCACTTTATCTGACTTGGTGTACCTAAGAGGCATTTCATTGAACTTGGTGTAACTCAGGGGCACCTTATTTCACTTAGTGTAACTTAGGGGCACTTCATCTCACTTGGTGTAACTTAGGGGGACTTCATCTAACTTGGTGTATTCTAGGGGTTCTTTATATCAGGGTCTTAGGGGCATTTTAACCAAGTTGGGTTTGGTGGGAAGTTGTGGCTCAGTAGTTTAGGTGTTAGACTGCTGATCAGAAGATTGTGGGTATGATTGCCAGCACCACCAAGTTGCCACAAGTGGGTCCCTGAGCAAGGCCCTTAAGCTTTAAAAGCTCAGTTGGATTAAACAAATAAGTCATGCTGGATATGGACTTCTGCCAAATGCCAAAAATGTAACACCATGTAGGGGCAATTTACAGTCACCCTATTGAACATTATACCACATTTTATTTAGGGTAGGAGCAACACAGAAGACAGTTATTGCAGATTAGAGAAGGATTAAAAAGACGATGCTGAAATAGCGGTCCGTTGCGAGTGTCAGCGTCGGGTTCCAGCCTTTCTGTTTAATTTTCGTTTGCGTTTGTTCGTATTCTGCTTGTTTACGGGAAGTCGTTACTTTGCGAAGAAGCTAATAAAACTGACGCAATCTTGATGGTCATTTGATGCAGTTAGTGTGTTGTGTGAAGCTCAAAGATGGAATTAACACTGTAGATACTTTAGCTCTGATCCTGCAGCTCTACACAAACATATTTATGTATTTATCTACTTTTTGTTTGCTTTAACCCACAAATCAGCAGCGGGAAACTGAGTTAATTAGTTAATGAGCGGAATCGGGGTGTTAAACGAGTGTGTGTCTTTTTTCCTCTCTAGAGGTTGAGTCTGGTGGCCTATGCATTACGAATACACACACACACACACACGCGCACACATTGCAGTGATCTTTCATAATGTAAACGCACTGCAGAGTGAAAATCTATACAGGGTTTACATCAGGCTGGAAAGTTCTAGAATATATTTGTCTATATACGTATACAAGTAAAATAAGTTATATATACCTAGAAAGAGGGAAAGGGGTTCGAATTCTACATCCACCTAGTGGGTGTGTGTGTGTGTGTGTGGATGGGTGTGTATTGGGTGTGTGCCTCACATGTTCTTCTCAAAGCTTTATGGGTTTCTTTATGGTTTCTTTAAGTTTCCTTCCTTATTCCAAAATAAGTTTTTGTCTGTGAACGTGTGTGAGTGTGTGTGAGTGTGTGTGAGTCCCGGGTCGGATTAGTGGCTCGTCCTGGGTGACATACACTGGGATAAACTTCAGGCTCCCGGTGACCCTGTGAAGAATAAAGGCGCCAAAAAAAGGAATAAACGGATGGAATTTTTTTTTTAAAGCAAAAGTGTCAGAACATGTGAAGCTCGTGAACTCTGAGGTTTGTCCTTTGCCCAGATTGTTTGTTTGTTTTAACCAGAAAAAGAAAAAGCTGTTTTTTATTTTATTGTGTATCAGAACCCTTTTTTTCTGAATAAGTGAACTCTGCATTTGTTTTTTTTTAAATTAATACAATAATGATAATAATAAACTACTACTAATTAGGAATTTTTTTATATCAAATTATATTAAATTACTATTCGAGAGTAACTAACTCTTAAGAAAAGGAATTCTTTAAATTATACACACACACACACACACACACACACACACAGGCTAGAGCAGAATCTCGCTCCTAATTTTTCTCTCATTTGTCTTCTACAGCATGTTACACCAATCCGATTATAATGAGAACAATCAATGAGTCATATCCCACGATGCATTGCGCCTGGCCTCACTCTCAGCCCCGCTGGTCTGTGCTGGTGGTGCTGTGTGTGCCCCTGCAGTGTGCTGTGTCAGCGTGAGGATAGTGATGTATGATAGGCATGACTCTGGTGCAGTGTGAAAGATGGTGGTCTTTTTTTCCTCTCTGTTTTATCAAAGCGTGTGGTCTCTAACAGACACCGGGCGCTGTGACACACACACACACACACACACACACACACACACACACACAAACACACTCCGTTTTTTCTTACAGAGAGATAGAGAGGCGACAAGATCGGTACGGTTTCTGCTGCAGTATGAATGTGTGTGTGTGTGTGTGTGTGTGTGTGTGTGTCTGTGTGTTGGGCGTGACTGCCGGCTGACACTGCAGAACAGCTTCCCTCGCTGCCTAAGGTCTGAACCCTGTTCTGCTACAAATTCATGCTGGCATGGCTACCAAACCCAGATCACATGTCTAATTTAGGAAGTTTGATAATGTTTAAATTGGATGATGTTAAA
The DNA here is from genome assembly GCA_005784505.1 of Bagarius yarrelli. Lineage (NCBI taxonomy): Eukaryota > Metazoa > Chordata > Actinopteri > Siluriformes > Sisoridae > Bagarius > Bagarius yarrelli. Next base: position 138,718 of record VCAZ01000091.1, read on the forward strand.
TGAAGGCAATTTAATTACACAGAACAATGTTGTTGTTTTGTTAAGTATTTAAAGCTACTTTAAACAATTCACCTCTCGTCTTTTCTGCAGGTTCACGGGATAGTAAAGTTTCCATCGTATTCAGGTTTTAGACATACGCCTTGTGTACTCAGTTGTTGTACCGATACAGTGCGACACGGGAGTGGAATTTTCAAACCTTTCCCTTTTCCGCTCCGACAAAAAAATCCTGTCCTATTTCAATCCTATAAAAAAAAAAATGGGTGAAAACCTGTCCCATCCCAATCCCATGAAATAAAAACTGGGTGAAAACCTGTCCCATCCCAATCCCATGAAATAAAAACTGGGTGAAAATCCTGTACCATTTCATTACCACGAAAAATCTGGGTAAAAATCCTGTCCCATCCCAATCCTATAAAAAAACTGAGTAAAAATCTCGTTCAGTCCCGTTATCATAAAAAAACTGGTTAAAAAATTCTGTCCCATTTCAATCCCATAAAAAAATCCCAAAAACTGGTAACAATCTTGTTCCTATTCCATTAACAAAAAAAATCGGGTAAAATCCTGATCCCAATCCTCCAATAAAAAAACTGGGTAAAAAACCCCGTTAATCCTAGTCCAATCCCATAAAAAAACTGGTCCAAAAAATTCCATAAAAAACTGGGTAAAATCCTGTTTTATCCCAATCCCAAAAACTGGGTAAAAAAATTGTTCTATTCCATTACACGAAAAATCTGGGTCAAAAACGTTTCATAAAAAACTGGTAAAAAAAAAATAAAAAACTGGTAAAATCCTGTCCCAAAATACAAAATCTGGTAAATCATTCTCAAATCCCATCCCAATTTAATGAAATAAAAACTGGGTGAAAATCTCATCCTATACCATTACTATGAAAAATCTGGGTGAAAATCCTGTCCCATCCCAATCCTATAAAAAACTGGGTAAAATTCTTCTCCTATCCCAATCCTATAAAAAAAATAGGTGAAAATCCTGTCCCATTCCAATCCCATGAAAATAAACGGGTAAAAAATCCTGTCCCATTCGATGAAAAAAACCTGTGAAATTCCCGTCCCATCCGAATCTTATAAAAGCAACTGGGTGAAAATACTGTCCCATCCGAATCCCATAAAAAACTGGGTGAAAATCCTGTCCTATCCCAATGAAAAATGACTTTGGTCTTTTTTTAATCTTCAGATAGTCACTGCTTCATAAATGAAGACTTTGCCGGTTGCCTTGAGCGGGCTACTTTGCATGTGTGATGCTAAAGGCTGCTCGTTCCTGAGTCG
>VCAZ01000091.1:142500-200000 GCA_005784505.1 Bagarius yarrelli
CCTGCAGGAGGGAGATCAGCTCACTGATCCGCTTAAACAAACCCGGTCTACCGGTTCAGCGTATAACAGCAGCAGCCGCTCGGTCCTGCTCACGAAGCCGAGTGTGAAATTAGAATTAGTTTAACTGTCGTGTTTTAGCTGCTGCGCTTTTACCGCTGGGAGTTTTTGGACTTTATTACTCCTCGGTAGAGTCAGAGGCCGAGCTCATTTATTGAACCGAAGACAGAGGAAGAGAATCATTCTCCTTTTTTATCCAAGCATGATTTTCATGCTGTAAACACACACATGCTTCCAATATCACTTTATATTCACATTATTTGAAGTTTCTTTTTACTTTATTCTCGAATTATTTTATCTCAAAGTATTAAGACTTTATTATTGTACTGTCGATTTTATTTTTACAACTTTGACTTTGTAATCGTAATTTCGACTTTATTTCTAAAGTATTTCCACTTTATTCTTGCAAAGATATTAAAAAAGTTTAAGAGTAAAGTTAAAAGTAATTCGATAATAAAGTCTAAATAATTCATGAAGTCAAAATACATGAATAACGTTGAAGTCCCGTAAGACTTCCTTTCGGGAGTCACAGAATAAAAATCTTTAATAGAGAAAAAAAGACATTTTTATACGGCAGTAATTGGAGTTTTGGTGCCACATAAAAAATAATAATAAGTGGCTATACAATACTAAAGTCTCTATACAATACTAAAGTCTCTATACTATACTAAAGTGGCTATACTATACTAAAGTCGCTATACTATACTAAAGTCGCTATACAATACTAAAGTCTCTATACTATACCAAAATCGCTATACTATACTTAAGTCGCGCTATACTATACTAAAATCGCTATACTATACTAAAGTCGCTATACTATACTAAAGTTGCTAAACTATATTAAAGTTGCTATATTATACTAAAGTATCTATACTAGACTAAAGTCGCTATCTTATACTAAACTTGTTATACTATACTAAAGTTGCTATACTATACTTAAGTCGCTATACTCTACTAAAGTCACTATACTTTACCAAAATTGCTATACTATACTAAAGTCGCTAAACTATAATACAGTTGCTATGCTATACTAAAGTCGCTATACTATATTAAAGTGTCTATACTATACTAAAGTCGCTATACTATACTAAAGTCTCTATACTATACTAAAATTGCTATACTATACTAAACTCACTATACTATAATAAAGTCTTTATACTATACTAAATTCGCTATACTATACTCAACTTGCTATACCATACCAATGTCGCTATACTAAACTTGCTATACTATACTAAAGTTGCTATACTATACTAAACTCGCTATACTCTACTAAAGTCAAAATACTTCAAGAAAAAGTCAAAATTATAATAATTATTTATTATAGCATAAAGTAAAAAAAGGAGTTGAATTTACAAGGTAGGAGGCCTTTGCTCAAGGGCCCAGAAGTGACAACTTGGCGGTGGTGTGGCTTTAATCCCGGATCTTCTGTTTGAACCACCACTTAGATGTACTAAATCCAAATCCATACCATGGCACAAACTCACACAGCTTTAAACAGAAACACATTCACACTCCTGTTGCTAATTTATCAACTGGCATGGTTTTGGAAATGTGAGGAAACCAGAGAACCCAGAGAAACCCCACACAGTCACATGGAGAACAAACAAAACTCCATATATTGACATGATGAGCTGTAAAATCATCCAGGACATTTTCTTACCACATAAGCGGTCCTGCTTTGTCTACGGAGAACAGAAACACAAACACTAGAGCTCTGCTGCCCTCTGCTGGTCGAACACTTCCTGTTCCGTTTTAGAACTAAAGCTTAATAAGCTCAGCACATTAAATGTGATGGGTACTGTAAGGCATTATAAAGAAAACAATCATGTTTATAAACAAGATCTTGTTTTAAACAATCAGTAGCAATAATAAAATATAGTATTTGGCCAAAAGTATTGGAACACCTCTCTATCACATTGTGTGTGTGTGTGTTTGTGTGTGTGTGTTTCCACTCCGGAGTCGACTACAGGAGTCAAAGCGTCTGAAAGATGATGTTATGGTTACAGTATTTCTTTTGGACAGGTTAGAATATGGTGTGATTAAATTTTGGTGTGTTTTGTTCGTACTCCTAGTTTATGTAGTTATTATGTATATGAATGAGTGTAATGTGGAATCGGGGAGTATTATTATGTTTGGTATTTTAGTAATGTTACTAACTGTAATATAAAGTTTTCTCACAGATGAATGGCATGTCATGTAATGTAGTAATAGTGTCTCTGGTTGTCCAGTCTGTGTGAGTTCAGGAGGCATGGCTTTGGTCATCAACTTCACAGAGGGTAGGACGTACGCTTCCGGTGCTATCATGCTATAGTTAGCATCACAAGCTGTCCTACTGCACCTTTATCATAATCTAGTTCTCATCAGTATCAAAGGCACTAGAAAGCAAGCCTGCAATCTTTAACAAAATAAAAAGTGTAACCGCTAATGCTAACGCTGCAGCGCGGAGAAAGAGATTGGATTGGTCGATAAATGATTTCCATGAACATTATTGGCTGCGGGTTCCTCACATGATTCAATTTAGCCACTGTGATTTTTTTTAATAATAAGTAATACAAACAACTTCCATCTCCTAAACCTAAATCAAAGTCTGTCTATATTCTAACAGTTGTTGACTGTTGTTTAAATTTTTAACCCTCCCGATTCGTGGCACAGTGTGATGTTTCGTCTGTTAATGTTTTGTGTATCTTTATCAGCCCCCCCCCCCCATCTTCATCCGCCTTTTCTTTTGGCTTGTAACTCACACCAGACTTGGTATCTTAGCTGCGAAAAGAAAAAGTGTGAAAATCCAGGGTGCTTTATTAAAAATGTGACATTCCGCACTTATGGACACACAAGATGAGCAAACATTTTACTGAACGGTGTATAAAAGAAGCAAGAGCTTTATCAAAATCCTGTTTGTTTCTTTTGCTTTCTAGATTTTGCTAATCAGGTAGAGAATTAGGGCTGTGTAAAAATATCGATACAGTTAACTATCATGATACATTTTTTTTTTTAGGATAGTGTATCGATATTCTAACCTCGAGTATCGATACATATTTTAATTACGTTAAAAACTGATTAAGGATTATGTTAATATTTATTTAAAACCCTCAGTGTGTGTCAAAGAATTCCTCCTCCACTCCTGTAGTTGGCGCTGACACTTATAGCCGGTGTCTCATGCTGGAAAAAACGAGGAGGCCTCCATCTTTGTATTTGTTCTATTTTTAGCTTATTGTTTTAAATTTATTAATATACACTGCCTAAATTTAATGAAGCAAACAGGTAAGAACCTCCTGTTGGATAATTACTGCATAAATAATTATATTTCAGCTGCATCAAGTTATTTAACCGGAACTGATGCAGTGGGAGGAGCTTCACATTTTGTAAACAATCATATCGGATAGCACATCCTGTGGACGTGGAAAAGATGTTAATTTGTTTCATTCATTTATTTATTCATCTTCTATACCTGCTTATTTCCTAATTTGGGATCACTGGGATCTGCTGGAGCAGGGCGAAAGGGTGAAAGGCAGGAGGGGGACACCCTGGACAGGTCGCCAGTCCATCACAGGGTCACATACACACTTACACTCCATGGGCAGTTTGGAATCACCAATCAATCTAACATACATGTTTTTGGACTGTGGGAGGAAACCGGAAAACCCGAAATAAATGCACGCAAGCACAGGGAGAACATGCAAACTCCACACAGAAAGACCCCTGCAGGGGAATCGAACCCAGGACCTTCTTAACGTGAGGCTACAGTGCTAACCAATAAGCCACTGTGTTGCCATAATCAGTTTTAAAAAAGTCAAATGACTGGCATGTGTCAAGCAAAGAAAACATCTAGGGAGAAGCTGAAAGTACTAAAGTCGGGTTAAGAACTGACCAACACATTATTACACACTGAAAGGACGGTGAGGAACATCATCTTCCGGGAAGACATGTGATCAGAAAAAATTCTTGAAACGTTTGGTGAAATCAAATCGTGAAAAAAACAGCAGTAGAACCCACGACTATTTTTAATAGTGTAAGCAAGATAATTTACACACACACACACACACACAATGTGAAAAGAACTAAAGCGATTGAGACTAAACAGCTGTGTAGCTTAAAGAAAACCACTTATCAGTGAGACTAAATGAAAAAAAAGCCTTCAGTTTGCGAGGCAGCATAAAGTTTGGACTCTGGAGCAATGGAAGAAAGTCTTGTGATCTAATGAGTCCAAATTTACCCTGTTTTAGAATGACGGGGGCATTAGGGTAGGAAAAGAGGTGGGTGAAGTGATGCACCTATCATGCCTAGTGTCTATAGTACAAGTCTGTGGGGGCAGTACTGTGATCTGGGCAAGTGGTGGCACAGTGGTTAAGGTGTTGGATTGCTAATTAGAAGATCAGGGTAACCAAGCTGCCACTGCTGGGCCCCTGAGCAAGGCCCTTAAACCCCAATTGCTCAGTTGTATAAATGAGATGAATGTAAGGACATCTGCCAAAGGCCGTAAATGTAAATGATCTGGGGTTGGTGCAGTTGGTCAGGTTCAGCAATGTCATGTGACCAAAGAATGAGGTCAGCTGACCATCTGAATATATTGAATGATCTGGTTATTCCATCAACGAATTTCTTTCTTTCCTGATGGCACAGGATGACAATTCTGGGATTCTTCAGGCTCGAATTGTGAAAGAGTGAATCAGGGAGCCTGAGTCCAGACCTGAAATCCTTGGGATGTGCTGGAGAAGACTTTATGTACCAGTCCGATTCTCCCATCATCAATACAAGATCTGGGCAGGAAATTATTGCAACTCTGGACCGGAATAAATGTTTTAAACGCTGCCACTTGCTGTAATCAAAGCTGAAGGCGGTCCAGCATAATATTAGTGTGTGTGACTTTTTTTTTTGTATGGGCAGTGTATTATATTGCAATATATCAGGATGTCATATCGCGACCAATATATCGTGATATGTATCGTATCGTGAGGCTCTTGCCGATACGCAGCTCTAGTGAGCCTCTTTACTGGAAACTTTATTCATATCAGTGACCTGAAAGAAAAATAACTCACTGCATAGAAATAAAGACGTTTACTGTTAATATCTTCTTCTCCTTTCGGCTGTTCCTTTTAGGGGTCTCCACAGCGAATCATCTGTCTCCACCCACCCCTATTCTCTACATCCTCTTCACTCACACACACTAACTTCATGCCATCGTTTATCGCATCCATATACCTCCTCTCTGGTCTTCCTCTTTACCTTCTGCCTGGTAGCTTCATTTCTAACATCCTCCTCCCGATATATTCACTGTCCCTCCTCTGTACATGTCCATTAGTGGACTGTTAATATACTTATTTTAAAATACACGAGCAGAATTCAGTATGATTAGTTACATTTTTATAGACTTGCGGGGTTTTTTCGGTTATAATAAGAGTAATTTAAACCCAACTTTAAATAGTGTGTGATATGTTATGCTTTATTTTTAAGCAGATCTGAACTTACAGAGCAGAACCACTAGATGATGCCAGACCAGCTTCATATTTCCCACATGGCATGAAGAACCATCCTAAAAAAAACAACAGTTCTGGCGTTTAGCAGATTTTACCACCAAGAGCTTTTATTTATACACAGTTATCTATTTTTTTATCCATCTAAGCAGTTGAGGGTTAAGGGCCTTTCTCAGGGGTCCGGCACTGGAGTCAGAGTACACAGTCAGCCATGTTTATCTCAGGGGATAAGGAGCCTTCCAGCAGTGGTAGCTTGGTGGTGCTGGAAATCGAACCCTGATCTTTCAATTAGCAGTTCAATACCTTAACCACTGCACTATAAGGTATAACAGGGCATGTTTTCCTCAGTGTAGCATCTCCTCCTCTTTTTAAAACAGTCTGAAGACATCTGGACATCGAGGTTAGGAGTTACAGAGTTTTGGTGTTGGAATTTGGTCCCATTCTTGCCTGATTCGGGTTTCCGGCTGCGGAAGAGTTTGTGTTTGTCAATGACGTATTTTCTTCGTTTAATAATTTGTCATATGTTTTCCGAACTTTTCCTCCATTCAGGTTGTATAAATCTTCAGCACTCGAGGTATTTTTGCGTCTGGTTTCTTTTCTCTATTTCTCTCGTTACTAGAGTCACATGGCTCTCCGTACTGGTGGTGTATCCGTACTCTGTCCTGTGCTTGGTGACCTGTAACCCAGTCTGATGTTTACTCGTCCTAAGTGAATAACTAAATAAGTGTATAACTGGAATCAGTGTAATCTTTACTCTCTTGGTCGTATCGATGCGATATGTTGTGTAAATAACGCCCTTGGCGTGTCCTTTAGCATGTGTTACTTTATCCGTTTGTCACGCGGTGGTATTTTGCCACACTCTGGTGTTGTTCCGCCGCCTCCGGCTGTGTGTTAATTGAATTTCAGCCCCATAACGAGTCTTTACCCAGCGTCCTCCAGTCCTCCCCTCACCACATTGGGGGGTATAGGGTATAAATAGAAAGGTACATCTGATTGTTTTTTATTTGTGTGTGTGTGTGTGTGTGTGTTGTCAGCATTTTCACTTTTCTTATATTTAACATTTATTTATTTATTTATTTTATTTACAAATTGATAAATTATTGATTAAGACAATCTAATATTGAATACAAATTACTAATGCTTAGAGAAGTGGTAGTGCAGTGGTTGGGCTGCTAAGATCAAGGTTCGATTCTTAGCACCACCACCTTGCCAATCTATGAGATCTATAAAAGCTATAAGACTATAAAATCTATAAGACGATAAAATCTATGAGATCTTTGAGACATTTAGACCTATAAGACTTCCGTAGGTGTGTCAGTGTTGTTATTTAGACACGAAAAAAACTAAATTCTAAATCTGCTCTAACATCTAATTTTAATTTGCATATTTGACTCTGTAACTGGCTAATCAAAAAACTAGAATGTGTTTCCATCAACCCGTCATTCGCATTAACCCTTTAACCCCAACTCAAGCGTAAAATCTTTTTTAAGAATGATTTTTTCTACATTTGTTGTTTCCGTCAACACGGTTGGGCTTCAATTAAAAAAAATGTTTTTAATCTTTAATTTATCAAATTAACGAATGTAAGATTTGTAAGTTGTAACTGTTCTGAAGCTTTGATGCTAATATTTGCGACTATTATGAGCCACAGGACGGCTACATCAGACTGTTATAAAGTATTAAAGCCATGAATCATCAGTTAAGAACTGCACATTAAGTCTCGACTAGCGCAGCGTGCGGCTTTAAATAGCATCCTCGAGTGTGTGTGTGTGCTTAAACACGTGCGAGTGTGTTAGGAATTTTAAAGTGAAGAGATTGCTCCGGGTTACAGCACCTGTCCTGTGAACGTGTGGGAGGCTGAAAGGTCTCCGTAAGGTGGTGTTCTGTCATCAGGAGAAGACAAAAACAGCTTCATCATTCTGAGTGAAATCCTGAGCTGAGTGAGAAACGGAGTCGAGTAATAGAGAGGCCAAAGTTTGACACGCCACGTGTAGAAGAACGTTCCTTATTTGTGTCTCAGCTGACATTTGGTCTCAACTAATGAGACCAAACTGTTTCATAAGCACCAATCTGACTAGTGTGTGTGTGTGGGGGTGTACAACAAAAAAATACAATATGTAAACATAACCAATTCCACATGTATCAGTAAACCACAGACTTCCCTTTGTTTTAATATCTCCAAAATTTGCAGCGCTAAAAGAAACGAGCTTCTCAACCGAATGTAATGATGTAATCGCTGCTTTGGGCCCCAGAAGAAATGAGAAAGAGCTGCAGAAAAATGAGAAGGGAGGATTTGCATTACTCCAGTTTAATTTTCAATTAGGAAGAACTAGCGGGAAGCAGTTGTCCATGTAGCATTTAATCCACGGCCGTTAGCTTCAGTGCTGCTACGGGGATGCAGACAGGAAGACCATTAAGGTTGTTCAGATCTTTTGGTCTGAATGAAACACACTGTTTCAGGAAAAAGGGATCGTTTAATATATTGTTTCAAAATCATAAGTCAATTTATATCCATCCATCCATCCATCCATCTCCTATACCCGCTTATTCCCTAATTCGGGGTCACAGGGATCTGCTGGAGTCTATCCCAGTCGTCTCTGCAAGGGTGAAAGGCAGGAGGGGGACACCCTGGACAGGTCACCAGTCCATCACAGGGCCACACACACACACACACACACTCACTCCTATGGGCAATTTGGAATCACCAATCAATCTAACATACATGTTTTTGGACTGTTGGAGGAAACCGGAGAACCCGGAGCAAACCCACACAAACACGGGGAGAACATGGAAACTCCGTACAGAAAGACCCCTGCAGGGGAATCAAACCCAAAACCTTCTTGCTGTGAGGCAACCATGCTAACCACTGAGCCACCGTGCCGCCCTAATTTATATACAGTTCAGTTCAATTTATTTTTATTTTTGTTTGTTTTGTGCTTTTAACAATGGACATTGTCTCAAAGCAGCTTCACTCAGAATGCAGTGACAATGATAGAAGTGTAAGTTTGTCCCCGATGAACAAGCTGATGGCGGCTGTGGCAAAGGAAAAAACTCTCTCAGATGAATTAGAAAGAAACCTTGAGAGAAACCAGACTCAAGACAGGAACCCATAAACATCTGCGGGACACCGAATGTTGGTTATGATTGGTTAATTGAAATCCAGGATCACATCCTAGAGTGTGTGTGTTTATCGTAATAATAGACAGAAGAGTGGATGGGTGGTTTTTTGTTGTCATATAAAAAATTTCTGCATAATAATAGAAATATTGTTGGATAAAAAGTTTCACTGCTGAAGCTTGAGGACTTCTTCAGAACTTATGTAGACCTTCTAAAGTGTCTAAAGTTCATGTGCAGCGTGAGGATAGCGTGAGAAGTTCTCCTGCTGTTACACAAGCAGTCCGGGTTCGATACAGAGTCTCAGCTACAGCGCCGCTTATACATGTGCAGCCAGACTCCAGTTTAGCAGAAAGTGGGTGGATCTGCCAGGAGCTTCCTGTGGATTTGGGATGGATTCATGCCAGGCTTGATGGTCGTGGAGACGTTTCTGAAGATCTGGCGGGTTTAAATAGACTGGATTCAATCCAGCACACTGCAGACACATTAGTGTGAAATGTTACACTGGTGTACAGTGATATTTACACTGACACTGTGCTGAGGGTGACAGGTGGAACACACAGGAGTGATTAATGGATGATCGATAATTGATCATTAAGAATTTTGTAGATCAAAAAAAGTTGCCTAAACACTAAATTCTAATATTAGTTCCATTAAATGGTATTAATTTATTCCAACAGTTTATTCTCTTCATTTCGTAGTGTTTCTCTCGCTGCACTGCTTCCAGTATGTGTATGTGGATGTTAGATTTTTTGTGTAATCAGATTTCAGATTCTATGTGTTGCCATGTTTAATCTAATCTGCCTTCAGAATCAGTAGCGCTGCCCGTGGAACTGTAATAATATTAGCAGTGGCAGATTGATCATTGGCTAATATTATTAAACACTGTTTCTGTAACCAATCAGATTTCAAGTCCGCCTCCCAAGGCCCGCTAGCTGGCGCACAATGATATCAGCATTTTTCCGTCCTCTGATTGGTTAATTAGTGTAAAACTGTTTCAGCCCAGTTCATAATCAGAAAGAATCAAAATCAAAAAGGGCTTTATTGCCAGGTAGGTTTGCACTTACAAGGAATTTGTTTTAAATATATTATATATTTTATTTAATTGTTTATGTTTTTGTGATGTTATATTAATATTAAGATAAATATTGATTCTGAGCTGCTCCAGATGTTGTGTGTGGTACAGTTGTGGTTGTAGTGTAGAGGTTTGGAGTTGTGTGTTAACGGGTTTCTTGTCTCTCTGTCTGTAATTCCACGCCGTGTTATATTGTGTGTTTGTTTAGTATTGATGTGTTTCTATAATTGGGACGTGATAGTGAGGTGTATCAGTCGGGTAAATTCACATTGATGTACCAGCTACCAAATGGACCGCCCACCCCACTGTATTTTAACTATTACACCTTGCAAATGGAAGTATTGTTGCACTGCAGTATGAGGTGCTGGAGGTTGGAGTTGGTTTGTGGGAGTTTTTGCTGGTCTGGTGGCTGCTTTAAATTCACCAGTAAAAACTGTTGTGCAGAAGTCGCTCTCGTCGTTCACTTCTTTAATGCAGCTCCTGATGACGGTGCAGCGGGAAAACTGGGAACTGTCAGTGCTGTAGGGTGAGATAAAAACGAGAGAAAAAGAGAGAGAGAGGGAGAGAGAGAGAGACAGAGAGAGAAAGTAAGCAGAGGATGAGACAAAACCCACATATCCTCCATTTTCCTATGAATAAATGCTCAATGTGTCCTGGGGAAAATAAGCTGCAGAAAACAAGAAAAAAAAGTCACCATGTGCGTCATAGCATCACATGACCAAGCCGTCATTGCAGAAAACAGGTCAAAATTACACTCGTTTTTCAGTTATTACACCTTTGTGTTTTCAGGACACACTAACTGGACCGTTATTCATAGCATACCCATGTCAGGGCGGTTTACCTACAGCGGTTCGGGCTGTAGGATTGCTAAGAAAAACTAAAGAAACCCTATCAGCACAATGGTATAAAACTGTTCACCCACTGCCACTTATACCAACGACAGAAATAAGTGAATATGGCAGAGGGTCGGACAATGTTATCAATAATAGGACAAGGGCTCACTTCAAGGGTTGAAGGAGTGGGTTGGTGACTGAATTCTTACAGCAATAATGATAATGATAAGGAAAATATTGGAGGAAAATCTAGTCAGGGTGACGAAGAAGCCTAGGAGCTCCAAGAGTACTAACAAAAGAAGCTATAAAACAGTTGGGGAAAAGTTATTATAATTCTGCAGCTCTTACAAAACTAAACTAATGATGTAAACACTGTTTATTCAAAAGCAATTATTCTTTAATAAACGTGGTACCTCAGGGATCGGTCCTTGGCCCTTGTTTGTGTTTTAGCTGGATCACAGGTTAGCGTACTTAAAATAAGCTTACGTTATTTGCTATACTGATGCAAGACAAGCATACATTACGTAGTTTTTTATAATAAAGCATGAGAAAGGATGAGAAAGATGAGGCTTTACATAACAGTGCGCATCACAAGGTCAGTTTTCAGCTCGAGGCTTGTTCAGGTCTGCGTCAGAAAGAATGGGGGAAAAAAACCACAGCTTCAGGAAGGGTAGTTTAGCCAAAGGCTATGTGGGAGAAATGGATGAGTACTAGATCTAGAGATGATTGGTGACATGAACCCTTCGCACTGTGCTGTAGTATACTCGTGTAATGATGTCATTATTCCAGAGGTGATTTTTCTCCCAGGCATTAAGACACATACATCCTTTCTGAACACATAGATGAAGATGTAGAATGTCTGGAGCTCTGAATAATGTGCTGTTATGCTGTATGCCAAATTGAGAGATTGGATCCATGAAGCACTGAAATGTTTCAGCAAATAAAAAAGGGCTCCTATTGTGGGAGGAAATCTTAAAGTCAACGTTCTTTAATTTATGAAGACCAACTGCAGAGATTGTGACTATGAGGTGTAGCAGGAGTAAAGCTACAAGCAGATGGGATTATTATATGTCTGTCCAAAACTGATAATAATGGGAAAGATGCCACTGTTGGGCCCCTCAACAAGGCCCTTAACCCCCTAATTTAATAAATGGGTTCAATAAGCAAAATATACCTGAGCATATCACAAACATAAACCATCAGACAAAAAATCCACAAGATAAGAAAACACAAAAAATAAGAACAAGCCAATAAAAGGCTACTGAAAATCAGGTGATCATGACAAGCAAATCAGTGACCGCATTGGGGTGGAGTCAATGCTAGAACTTAAACAGCAAAAATGCTGTTCACTGACCAATCACTGATCAGCAGTGATCCCAATGACCAATCACTGATCATCAGTGACTCCAATGACTTATCACTAATAAAAAAGTGATCCCAATGAACAATCACTGATCACCTGATCTATCACTGATTGCCATTTTACTCGATGACCAATCGCTGATTACCTCACATATCACTAATCAGCATTTTACTCAATGACCAATCACTGATCTCTATTTACCTCAGTGACTAATCACTGATGATCAGTGATCCCAATGATCAATTTGTAATTCCTTGATCTATCACTGATCACTATTTTACTTAATGACCAATCACTGATCACCCGACCTATAACTAAGAACGTTTTTACCCAATAAAAAAATCACTGTTCAACTCACATATCACTGATCACTAGATCACCTGATGACCAATCACTGAACACTATTGTTTTTAGAAACTAATTGATAATCACCAAATGTTCTATTCTATTCTATTCTATTCTATTCTATTCTATTCTATTCTATTCTATTCTATTCTATTCTAATGTCCTTAAAAGACTTCCTTTTTCCTGTAACTTGTTTAATATTTGTTTATTGTCCTGCAGTGGTTATGCACATTTATTATTAGATTTATTATTATCTGGTGGACTTTTACAGACCTTTAAGACAGAGGTTCCACAAGAGGTTTGAGATATAATACACTGTATGATGTGTAATGGTTACACAAGGGCAAATCCAGAGCATCACTCTTCCCTTTAAATTCCGACTCCACTCAGTTCCTCTCAGTTCTCTCACAGCTCCGGAACTCTTCAAGCGTTGTAATATCTGTAAAGCGAAGCTAATGAGCCTGGGATTATGGGATGCACCATTAAATCTTCATGGCCTGTAAATATTTCGACTGCAGCTGGATTATCATTCTGTTTAATTCTTCCTCATCACCCTAAAGCACAGGCTTCAGTGAGATGAGGACAGATGAGATGGTATAAAAGAGCAGTGTGTACAAGATCAGAGACAAAGAAAATACAGTGATGATAAAGACCTCAACGGGGTGTGATGACAGTTTTGAAGCCAGCTTCATTGTGGCATGACATCACCTTTACTGTAGCCAATCAGGAGAGAACTATGAGGTCTTGCTAGTCAGGGATTCATGAGCATTGCCAAGCATTATGACTCATCCTAGGAGCGGTGATTATTCAGGGCCTACAACAGCAGATAGACCTTCTGAAACTGAGTAATGATGTTGACACTGATGTCAGGAACAAATATACAGCTTTAACCGCGACAACACATTTACTTCAGCGTCAGAGCCTCTGTGCCTCATCTAGTGTATCAAGTCTGTAAGTGAAGTGCACACTTAGTCACCATATTTACAGTGGATCTGAGAAGAATTCTTCAAATGATCTCCTAAATATCTAATCTGCAGGGCGGATCGATTCCACCATCAGACAAAACAGAACCGAGTCATATTTCCATCACTGACCAGGGCTAGTGATGGCAGGGGGCAGTGGTGGGCATAGCCTATCCAAATAAACATCTCACCCACCCAACCAAAAGCTAATTTTTATTAAAATTGGCCAATTTGGGTAAAACTGTCTTCTGATTGAATGTGCAGCCTACAAGCCCGCCCTCAAATTCATCCACAGCCAATAAAATAGTTTTACACAGTTAGTACTAGAATCTACACTGACTTATCAGAGGTTTTTGTGTAGCATCTGAAGAATTCTTATACTTTGACAGTCATTTGTGTTAATTTTTTTTTGTTTTTCATTAAGCTGTGATAACCTTGGCGTCCATTGTGATCCATTGTTTTTTTGAACCCTATAAGAAGCCTAGTGATGCTTCTGCCTCTGGGATGCATCTCTGCCTGAGGATGCACTGCTCACAGTACTTCCTATGTTACTTTCCACAAGCACTGCTACTCATTCAGGGACTGAATGCGGGTGTGAGAAGATGAATGAATAAATTTGTGCTTATCTCTGCTAAATAATGTGCATTTAAGAAATTAAGTTTAGAATTTAGACACTACACGTGAAATACTGTGTACAAAAAAATCACACCGGGTTTTGATGGTTCACGCGACATAGTCGTGACGTAATGAAATAATTATTTAATAGTGTGCGACTTTTGTGCCTTGCTTTAGTAGATTTTTTTAAGCGCAGGATTCATCCGCTTTATCGGTAGCTCAAAAGAGTCGTTCAAAGGGAACCGATTCATTGGTGAATCACTCCACGTTATTAGGAAAAGGGAGAGGAGCTGCTGCGGGTTTAGTGTTTCGCTGAAACACCGGTTCACAGGCGGCGTTTTTCCGCTGCTCACCTGTGCCAAAATCAGAAATGAAGTCACAGGTGAGGGTTAATATGCGGTAGGGACGTCGCAAGGTGGAGGAAATAGTAGGATTTTTATTTAACAAAAGGAGCCATCATTTCTGCGTAGTGACGTGCTACCGATCCGGTTGATCCTCTATGCTGAAATCAGCCAGCTCTGGTATGGCGGCCTGCGCCCCCGGGAGCCGCTTTAACAACGGATACAACCCCAACACCACCACCAGCAGCAGCAACAGCACCGCGCCTGCTCCGCCTATGGGTCCAGCGCACAAGGCCAAACAAAAAGGCTTTTGCTTGGTCAGAATGATGAATCTGAACGGTAAAAAGGGTAACGCAGATCCGCGGAAACAGCAGCACCAGCACGGCACCGTGCCCTTTATCATTCACTGCCAAATCGGGAAAGAAATCAAGCACATTTGCGGCAACTGCAGCCGCGCCAACGACGCGCAAGACGGTGAGTCGCTCCATGCTGCGGCGCAAACCACCACCACTACCACTATAACCACTACCACTATCACCACTATCATCATCATTATTTTATAATTTCAGTACAGTCCACATCCTTCATCTTCAGTAACACTGAAACACCAATTTGCGGATTTACGCACTCATGTACGTACATGCAAATGTGCAAAAATGTTGCAGTTTTGTATTACCTGCATTTTATGCTCAAGCATCACTTATTTATTTTTTTAAATTGAATTATTTAAGATGGTTTCTTTCTGCTTGAAACGCGAAAATCATTCAGATGTCCTTGTGTGTCTGTGTGTGTGTCAGTGTGCGTGTGTGCGCGCGTGATGGAGAGGTCGGTTTATTGTTTTGAGCATTGAAGCTCCAGCCACTTATGCAGTGTGGAGTGGAACTCGGTTTGGTTTATTATAAATCCTGAGAGTCTGTTTTTTTGTTTTCCCTTCCCACCTCATTCCCTCTTCTTTTTTCTATTCTTCTTTTCTCTTTCTCTTTTTTTCACCATGAGCATCACTCTGATGGTATTGGAATCGTGCAATTAGTCTGTGTAAAGATGAATTGCATTCCTGAGCTGTTTTTTAGAAGATATTTAAGCAATAGGAGTTAAAGGTGTTTCCAGATTGTGTGTTGGCCTACTTTTATTCCCATCTCGTATTCTGCTTCGGTTGATTCTAACGATCATCATGATGAACTTCTTCGCTTTGGTATCCAATGTGTAACGAAACAAATTAAAATAAGAGCCGTGGTCCAAAATTTTGTCTTTCGAAAAGCACGCACTTTCTGAGAATTTTATTAAAAAAGTAAAGTGTTTTAAAAGGTGTGCTGAAGAAATGATATTTTAATGAATACAAAGTAAATTATAATAAAGGCCACTTTTTTAAGGTGTTTTACAGATTGGAAAGTAATTTACACTGGAAATGTGGAAATGATTCTCAATTTTTTGAACAGGAGAAATTTTATTTCCTGTAAAATGACATCATCTGTCTGTTTTGTTTCCCGAAGAAACAGTCAGTATTTAGAGACTTCAGGATTTTATAATAAAATATGTAATAGAAAAAAATCCAAGTAAAATCAGCAGTTTGACATGTTTGTCACAGATTTTTTGTGTATTGTTTATTGGCAGCCACACGACGGCTGCATTTATCATATATATATTGTCATTTTTTGAATGTAGAAATTAATCAGTCTAATATTAAGCAAAAACTGTAGAAGTTTGAAAATTGATGGATTCATTGATTCATCTCCTATACCTGCTTATTCCCTAATTCGGGGTCACAGGGATCTGCTGGAGTCTATCCCAGCCGTCTCTAAAAGGATCACAGGTCACCAGTCCATCACACCTCTCGCTCCTATGGGCAATTTAGCATCACCAATCCATCTAACATACATGTTTTTGGACTGTAGGAGGAAACCGGAGAACCCGGCGTAAACACACACAAGCAGGTTGAAAATATGCAAACTCCGCACAGAAAGACCCCTGCAGGGGAATCGAACCCAGGACCTTTTTGCTGTTAGACAACAGTGATGACCACTAAGCCACCATGCCGCCGCATACTGATGCACATTATGTAAAACGTTTTTGACCTTTTACCTATTTTCTTTTGGGTAGTATGTGCTGCTGCGATAAAGTTGATATTGTGTATTGTATTTTTTGAAAAATGGATTTTAGGGACGAAACATGGTGAAAAAAAATTTCTAAGCTGTACTAAAATAAAATGCAATATCTGCTATTGAACTGTAAAAAAAAAAAAAAAAAGGCTTTCCCTATTAAATGAGTTACCTGGGGCTCTACTACTACTACTACTACTACTACTAATACTAATAATAATATAATAATAATAATAATTAATATAATAATAACTAACATTAAGTTGGGAAGTTGGTTAATTAAATCACATTAGTAGGAAATGATCATTTAAAGCACACAAATTTAATTCAGTTTAAACCTTTATGTTGTATTTAATTTACCAATTTGCTTTTTATTTATAAGTAATTGCTTAAAATGAACATGGTGTAACCCAAAATGGGGAAATCATTTTAAAATGTTAAAAACGGTTGTCAGAAGGATAAAAGTTGCATGGTTAATTTGGAAGCTAATAGAAAGGGTTAAAATCATTCGTATCCAATCACAGCTGTTGAGAGATATATATATATATATATGATGCGTAATATAACCAGCAAGCAGGATTACAAAAAAAGACGTGATGTAACTGAGGATGAGCTGAAATTCGCTATTCAGACTGACACTGGGAATAACATTTCCTGCGTTTGGTGGACAACCTTATTTAAACTTACATTGATATCTCTCCATTTTTTATTCAAATGAGCAGTAGGTTACATATAGGAAGCTTAACAAGATTAAGCCACGCCCACAGACATGACTGTAAATTAGAATACAGACTGTTATTGTGTTACATGCCAGCATTTGTCTGTAAATATTTAATCATGCAATGCATTATCTAAACCAGACATGAAATCAGGGGTGGACTTGGTGATCTGGGGGCCCTATGCAATTTCAAGCATGGGGCCCCTCTGGGACATTGTCATTTTTTGGGGGCCGGGAGAATCTCTGTACCTGGTGGGAAGAAGGCTGCTGCAGCTGCTGTAAGAGAAAAACTGTTTAGCTATCAGTGAAGTTTGTGTGGAAAAACACAATAGAATGGATAACACAAATTTCATACATGTTTTATATAAACTTCTGGGTGTTTGTGTGGGGGCCCCCTATTTTCCTGGGGCCCTAATCAGCCTTGCTTATTGGCTAGGTCAATCCCTGCATGATTTAACAGAATAATTAAAGGTCTGGGTTGAGAAGAACTCCTCAGGAATAATGTCACCAGATCTTCAGTTTTCTTCATGGGTTCCAACCCAAACACAATGTGGAGAACAAAAATAAATGGTTCCTGCTGGTTCATTTTCTTATCTTCTGTTTTCTTCTTTCTCTCCAGCGGAGGAGGTGGAGCGGCTGGCTGCCATGCGTTCCGAGTCGCTCGTCTCCGGCACGCACACGCCGCCGATTCGCAGCAGGAGCAAGTTCGCCACGCTCGGCCGACTCTTTAAGCCCTGGAAGTGGAGGAAGAAGAAGAGCGAGAAATTCAAGCAGACCTCAGCAGGTAGGAGGCGGAGTTTGTGTTACCACACTCCGGGTTTGGGTTACTGGGTACCTCAGGGTTGTTTGATTTTGAAAGTCGATGTTTAATATATCTCCGATTCCAAGTTGGTCTGGGGTTTGAGACGCTAAGGAGGCTACGCTAAGCACAGTTGAATGTATAGTAAACTTGATCACAGTGATTAGAAGTTGGCGCGCTGCTTCACTGTGAGTCATTGATGCACACTGCCTGAATCTGAGTCCCCGTTGTTTTCACACTGCGCGACTATCTGGGGTAACATTAAGTTGCGCTGTTCTCATTGCATGATGGGTCAGCAACCAAAGATTACACGCTGCACGATCGTGCAATAAAAAGATGCGGCAACAACTGTCTGATCATTTTGCATTTAAAAGTATGCTAGAAGTGATGACGCAAGATCACGCTTGAAAATGTTAAAATGGTAGCCTGCAAGAAGTTCGTGATACAAATGGTCTGTGCGTTGATTTTCCCCATTTCTTGTTGATTTTGTGGACTATAACTCCTCCCCGCACTTCTCGCTACCCTGTATCTTGCTCTCTAATTGGCTGGAGGTTATTGCTGGAGTATTTTTCAGTCAGAACCCAACAGTTCCAGACATGGTCAATTTACCATGCCAGATATTTCACAGGCCTTGGTGACACAATAGCAGTTCTCTCTAAATGCGTCTTTGTTCATACACAATCGTGTGAACGAGCACCTATTTGCCTCTGATTTCGCCATTTGATGGCGATTTTGTTAAAACCCGTCGGCGAGGGATGATCTGAGCTAAAATCTTGCAGTTAGCATTAGGCTCCTAGTGGCACACAGTACTACAAGTGGATTTTTTTTTTTTGTTTTCCATAAAAACACTTAAATTGGTGCTTTTGAAAGAAAATAATCATTGGTCGTGCGGTGTGACTCCCGATCTTGATTGATCTCTTTGTTTGGAAACCAGCTGACAACTCAAATCCCATCATGTTTACTTGTAGACAATCATAATATAATATAATTCTTAACGTCTCTGTAAGTTTGAAAGATCAGGGTTCGATTCCCAGCACCACCATACCACCACTGTGGGCCCCTGAGCAAGGCTCTCAACCCCCAATTGCCCAGTCGTACAAATAAAAAAGAGATGAATGTAAGTCGCTCTGGATAAGGGCATCTGCCAAATGCTGTAAGACTCTTGATTAAGAATTTTATTGTTTGCTCATAGTTAAGGTGTTGGACTACCAACCTGAAGATTGTGTGGGTTTTGATACCCAAGGCCCTTATTGCTCAGTTGTATAAATGAGATAAATATAGGTCGCTCTGGATAAGGACGTCTGAACAAATGCTGTAAATGTTTGTTCCATCTGTGTTTCACTTTGCCTGGTATTGATTTCCAGAACTGCCCCGTTGCACACTAAAGCTTTTATAAAGTTTTATTTTATTTAATTTGGGACATTTTTAGGACTTCATCTTTCCAAGCATGAGGTCATCGATCCATTTGTCACACTTGCACTCTGATAACCTCAAATGTCTGCTGGTTAAAAATAGCTCACACTGCTGAATCAATAGTGCAGAGGATCGAGAGCTGCATTTAGCATCCTGTGGGCAACAACTAGACTTTTAACCCCCTGTGGGTTTTATTTTTTCCTGTTTTAATCTTTCCCTTTATTTTATTTTTATGTTTGTATGTACTTCTATATTTATGTTTTTGCTCTAATTTCTGGCAAGGGAAAGTGGTACTTCAGTGATTGAGGTGTTAGACTGCTGATCAGAAATTTGTTGGGTTTAATTCCCAGTACCACCAAGCTGTTAATGCTGGGCCCTTGAGCAAGGCCCTTAACGCTTAACTAGTCAGCTGTAATAAGGTGTTGGTCGTTCTGCTTCTGCCAAATGCAGTAAATGTAAAAATTTTAGTAGTTTTCCCTTTTTACATTTACAGCATTTGGCAGACGTCCTTATTCAGAGCCTACATTTATCTCATACAACTGAGCAACTGGGGATTAAGGGCCTTGCTCAGAGGCCCACAGTGGGGGCTTGGTGGTGCTGGAAATTTAACCCCGGTCTTTCTGGTATCATTCCAACACCCCAACCACTAAGCCACCACTTCCCTCTTTTGTTACATCAAGATCAGCACTTACAATAACTTTTACACCAGGGGTGTCGAACTCCTATTTGCTAGGGGGCCAAAGCCCTGCAGAGTTTAGTTTCAACCATATTCCAAACCACAAAACATTATCTGGATCAGGTGCAGTTAATTAGGGTTGAACCTAAACTCTGCAGGGCTTTGGCACTCCAGGAACTGAGTTTGACACCTTTTGATTTACACCATTTGATCGATGCCCTTATTGAGAGCGACTTAAATTTACCCAACTGAGCAGTTGAGGGTTACGGGCCTTACTCAAGGGCCCAGCAGTGGCAGAGTGGTGGTGCTGGGAATTAAACCAATGCTTTTCCGAACAGCAGTCCAACACTGTAACCACCGAGGTTCCACTTTTCTTTTGAGATCTTTGGCACAGTTGCTTTCCATTACAACGGCGGTAATGTGATTCCATTAAACCCGCAGTGATTTCATGAAAAGGGAACGTGCAAAACTAGCGCTTTTGTCCTACTCCGTTTCCTGCGATGGAGACAGCAGGAAGAATGTGGGTTAAGCTGTCAGCTGTGCGGTCTGGTTGAGGCGGCAGCAGCAGTTTGCGGAGAATCGATTTAGGCAAAACGTTAGTGTTTTTTTTCACAGTCGGCTATTTTTACTTCGACTTTGATGCATGTGCTGCAGCGAACCAGAACCGTCAGCGACAGGTAAAAAAACCCAGCAAGATTTTGGGAGGAGAAATACTGGGTGTGCTAAATAGTTCCAGAAAATCTCTATGGGCAAATTTGGAGGAGGGGGTTATTTAGGGGGAACAGTTATATAATCATGAATTCCGTAAGTAATCAAATTCAAGTTCAGGAAGCTTTTTAAGGTCATTTGGACTATATATGGCAAACACAGTACACAGGGAAATGGAACTATACGTAGTTAATTGAGAGACAGCAAGGTGTTGGTGGAAAAAGTGCTCAGTGTGACTGTTTGATCAGGACAAGTAATAGGCAATATTGAATCTATGACTGAATATTGGTTTCCTCAACCCTGCATCCCTGTCAGTAAAAACTTTAAATAAAAGACCGCCTACTCTAAAACTAGGCGTGATATAATTAGACAAAGTGTTGAAGCACCTGGTGAGAGGGTTAAGAAACACTTGGTAAAGTTTTAAGATCAAGGACAACAGTATACCTATAGATTCCATTAGTTGATCTCTTAAATTATAAGACCAATCTAAGAGTAATGATCGATTAAGACACAGCAAAATTTTGGATGAAGTTGTTCTCACCAGCTTGATTCACTAAAGCTTGTCAATAGCCAAATGTAACTGGTATCTGGAAAGGTTCGTGTTTTAAAAGTTCAGGACTGTTCGATATCTTGGTAGTTTGGAACATCAGAACAAAGATACACTTTCAAGTAACAAGGAATGGGACGTAACCAAATTGTTACACACTCCCTAGGAGTTTCTTTGGTTTGTCTTACTATGGGGAACCCTTTGGTAGAACCTGAATGCAAAAGGTTTGTGAATGGAGCCATTTATTCATTTTTTGACTTTACCTCAGCATTTGAGGTGCTGTCTCTTGTTCATACACAGCTGTGGGAAATGTGTGCTTGCCTTGCAGAAGAAGGATCCAGGTTTCATGTTGATTTTTCGTGAGTTCTTTGAGGGCTGTTAATTGATTCTTGGTGCAAAGTTGAGAGGAGTGTGTGAATCTCATTGGTAAAAACCAACTGCTGTTGCTGTGACTGACAGTAGACTTGTTTGCAGCGGTGACGGACCATCAGTCAGCCATAAACAGGATATTGTTTTGACATGGTCAGTAAACTGGCCTGGTTCTTCAGTGCTAGAAGCAGTCAACATGCCATGCGTTGAATTAAAGTTGATTGGATTTCATATTAGCGAGCCAGCTTAGCATTTTACTGTTGGTCTATTTAGGTTCTGCACTAAGGCAATTGGTCAACAATATCTTTCCAGAGCTCTCAAAGACAACAATTGGTTGTTTTTTCTTTATGATGGTCTTGTTTTACTTGACTTGTCTGAGGAGCCCTTTGAGTTGCAGAAAGGTTTTTTTTTTTTTTGCATACCGGTTCATCACAAATTTGCCAACCAAGTAAGGTACACAAGACCACAAACTCTTCAAGTCAAGTGAGAAAAACTAAGTTGCAACTTGCACAGGACCTCCATCTGTTTGGTGTTGCATCTACAACTTTTTTCTTCCATTTGGCAAATCGCTTATTCTATGTGATTTTTATAGTTATCTTTTTTATCTGTTGCGCAGTTGAAGTTTAAGGGTGTTAAACTTCAGGGGTCTGGCAATGGCAACTTAGTGGGGTCAGACATTGGATTCATAAACTTACCCACTAAGCTACCACTTCTCTCTCTTTTTTTTTTATTTTTTAACTCATCATGCTGTTGGCACTATCCTAATCCAACATTTACAGCATTTGGCAGACGCCCTTATACAGAGAGCAACTTACCGAAGGGCTTTGCTCAGAGGCTCAACAGTGGTAACTTGGTGGTACAGGGAGTCAAACCAACAAGTGTCTGGTTAGCAGTCCAACACTTTTAGCTGAGCTACCACTTCAGCTAAACTGAGCAATTGTGGCATTTTTTTAGACATCCGCTTATTCACACTCACTCGTTTTTTTTTTTTCCCTCTTATACTGTAAATGATAACTGCGCAAACGAAAAAGGTCTTCCTTCCTGCCCCAGTTTTGCACAGAGTAGATGGGTTAAAAACATAGACATCTTTAATCACACCCGGTTATTCCAGGTACAGTAAAACAATAATGGTTAGTGCTCACTATCTCTATTGTTTCTGGGGGAATTTGGGAAATGGTAGAGTTGGTAATGTATTTTAAAGACTAGGTTGTGGGTTTGAAGATGAGATTATGGGTTTTCTGAGTCGAGTGATGGCGGCAATGATCAAATCGGCCATAATCTTGCGGTTAAAAACTTCCATTCCACTTGTTTGTCACTTAAATGTCTTGTTCAAATTTTTGTGGTTGCTAAATTGCTTTTAATTTTGTTTTTCACATGCAAATTGATTTGACCTCAATATCCAGTCTAGACTAGTTTTTACCCGTTTCTTTAAAAAAAAAAACTTACAATCAGGAGGTTTTTAACCACTTTCTCAAATGATGTCAAAAATATTGTGTTTAGTGAATATACAGTATAGATAATGTTTATATGGTACATCATCAATTTTATAAATAACATAATGTTACATAAGTTCTGGTTCTCTCTCTCTCTCCTTCTGTTTCTCTTTCTCTCTCCTACTGTTTCTCTCTCTCTCTCTCTCTCTCTCTCTCTCTCTTTTTCTTTCTTTCTTATTTTTTTGGCCATGATTCTATGGCTTCCATATTGGAAGTAGCAGATGAATGCCAGATGGTGTTCTACTGTACAACAGTCCACCGTTTCATAATATAAGATATTTTATTGAGGTAAAAGAAATAATGGGGTTTTGTAGAAATGTAGAAATGATCATTTATTACGCAGCTGACAAAAGCCCCCAGATTAAAAACCTAAAGTTTGTTCCGTTCTTCTAGAAAGTTCACTTTGAAGGAAGTCATCATGTAAGTTCACTTTGAAGTGAGACAAACCCTAGTTAGTTAGTGGACTAGTTCTGTTCGACTAGTCGACTGTTTAGTGGAGTAAAGTTTACTGTAAGTTTACTTTTAGTGTAGAAGTAGGAAAGTTTAAGAACTCCACTAGTTTTAGTTTGGACTGAGATTTTTTTATTATTATTATTATTATTATAGGAACAAACTTTAGGAATGAATTATTTTAGTTTGTACTAACTGCGCTAACAGTACCGTTTAATCAGCTTTACCACTTAAGACTAAAAACTATATTTGTGTATTTGTGTATCTGGCAGACACCCAAATCTCCTCTGTCCCACTGTCCTCTTCTTTATCCGTTTCTTTACTTTATCCTTTTCATTCCTTTATCCTTGCATTTTTCCTTTACTTTTTTCTCTTTCTTTCTTTTTCCTTTTCCTTTACTTTTTTCTTTTCTTTTTTTTTTTTTCTTTTTCCTTTTCCTTTACTTTTTTCTTTTCTTTTTTCATTTTCTTTTCTCCATCCTTTCCTTTTCTTTATTTTATCTATTCCTTTGTTTCTTCTCTATCCTTTCCTCTCCTTTTCCTTTCCTTTATCTTTTTCCTTTTTTTCTCTTTTCTTTTCTTTTCTTTTCTTTATCCTATTCATTTCTTTTCATCTTTTTCTTTTTCTTTCCTTTTTCCTCTATCCTTTCCTTTTCTCTTTTCCTTTAATCCAACTCAGCAGTTCGAGGGTTGGGGGTTGTGCTCCGGCTCAGCAGTTTGCAGCTTTTGTTACTGGGAAGTAACAACCAAAGGCCCAACAGTGCTCAAGGGCCCAACAGTGGTGGCTTGGGATCAAAGCCACAATCTTCGGGTTGGTAGTCCAATGCCTTAACCATGAGCCACCACTTCCCCATTAATAAATGTTAATGATCAAATACATTCATTAATTTACTAAACATCAAATCTAAAATGCATTTAAATAAAAAAATAAATAAACGGAATGGTAGTAAAGATTATAGACTTTATCAGCAGTGAGACTGTCTCAGAAGTGGAGCTCTTTACTCCCATGGTTGTGACCCAAATAAGTGAAAAACTATAAATAGGCTAGTCATTCTTTATAAATAGGAAGTCATTTTCGATTCCAATAAACACGACATACAGCATACCTACAAACCCCCATTCCATTAATGCGTTAATATATGCAATACGCATTTCAGTAAAATTATCATGATGTTGTCGCATCAATGCTTTTTCTTTTCTTTTTTTTTAATCCCTTTCATATTTTGTATTACTTGGTGTTGGACTACCAACCCAAAGACTGTTGGTTCGATTCCCAGATCCATCCAGCCACCACTGCTGGGCCCCTGAGCAAGGCCCCTTAACCCCCAATTACTCAGTTGTATAAAATAAATAAATGTAGGTCGCTCTGGATAAGGACGTCTACCGAATGCTGTAAATGTAAATCTATTGAAGATTAAATTGTTCTTGCATTTATTTGCAAGCTGTTTTCATCCAGAGCGACTTACTTTTATCTCTTTTATACAACTAAGCAATTAGGGGTTAATAAGGGACTTGCTTAAGGGTCCAGCTGTGGTAAAATGGTGGTGCTGGGAATCAAACCCTGATTTTCCCTCTTGCAGTCCAAACACCTTAACCACTGGGCTACCCTGTTTAGCACTTGTATCCCATTGGATTTTTGCTTAATTGCTACGTTTTTCTTCAGAAACAGGGAAGTGCTACCTCAGTGGTTGAGGTGTGATCAAAAGATCATGGGTTCTTTTAACCCTCAACTGCCCAAATTGGAAGTGGTGGCTCATGATTAAGATGTTGGCCTACCAACCCAAAGCTCGTGGGTTTGATTCCCAGCTTCACAAAGCCACAACTGCTGGGCCCCCTTAACCCCATAATCCAAAAACATAGCGAACTCATCGAAAAATACATTGGCATTGTCGGTGTTGGAGTTCCACAACTTTGTTCTCTCTCACCAAGTGTGTGTGTAGTGATGTAAAATAGGAAAGCAGCCAGGCATTTACTTTGCAAATAGGGGAGGGAGGGGGGGGGCTAAAAATAGTGAAATTTAAGTTGATCTGGACGAGGACACATTACAATGGCTGGAATTGTGAAATGAATGTGTAAGTACAGATAAATTCCAGTCTATATCCAAACAGCTGTGTGTTGGCAAAGGTCTCACAATGCGATACGTCACGATACAATATCACGATATATTGCTATACTATACATATATATACATATTACCGTACTTCAAATAAATGTAAAATGCATAGCCAAAAAATTTAAGTCAGGTCCCCTTTATGTATTTAGTGCTTTCAACGATTGAGATTCCATTGTCATCACTGGGAAACTGCCTTACTGTCTCCAGTCCAAGTGCTGATCCACCAACTGGGCTGGGTACAGATTGGATCTAGTGGCAAGGGTGAGCTCGGAATGACGGACAATAACAGACTGATGTTACAAGAAGAATAAAGCCTGAGACACCCTTATTGTTTCCGCTATATGCTTTTCTTCCGAGATAACGGTCGTATGTGTGTTAGCGGCAACCACAGAGGTGAAGAGGAAGTTTTGTTGAGGACACAAAAAGGGTTCAAATTAAATATTAACATAATAGTAAATTAGTTTAGTTGTGTACTTTTTAGATATGTAAGTTGAATATCGATACACTATTGCGATAGTTAGCTGTATCGATATTTTTACCGAGCCGTAATTTTAAGCTAAAGTTTGTTACACTGTCCAATGGGATTCTTGCTCTATAAAAATCCTCTCGTCACGATACGACAAATTATACGAACAAAAAAAAAGAGGAAAATTATTTTTACAACCTCTCCACCAGGCCTGGTTGGATCTCTGAAAGCTTTTTGAACAGATGCTAACACCCCGATCCTATAATGTACGATAACGGAATTTCAGCTAGTTAAGTTACATCATAAATCTTTTGCTTCTTACTCATTAGAAATTTGACTGAGAACAGCTGGTCAACATTTAGCATGTAACATCCAGAACGTTCTGTATCACCGAGTCTGATTCATAGATTAACAGCCAGTGACATTTGATTTTAGACTCACCTGCCTGAATGATCAACATCTGGCATCCTGGTCATGACCACCATGTTAAAAAACAGTGAGAACTCATTAACAGTCATAATTCAAATGAATTCACACGAACTGGAATCCAGATCAATTTATATGCACATAAGATGCAAGCTAACACATCGAGCGCCATCTGGGAGAAACTCGGGGGGGTGTTACCCAGCTGATGGTGTATTTCTTCCACATGATTTTGGTAGCTTCGTACATTGAGTTTGAGTTCGAATGGTGTTTATCGAAGATTTGTCTGCTTTACAAGATGCTGAGGCCACAGTTTCATTCCTCCATAACCCGATGCTTATTCTGTTCTAGAGGACCCGGTGCTCTGACCCCCCAAAAAATATCACTGTGCTGTGAAGTCTATGTGACAGTCAGAGATGGCACGAGTACACACATCCTTTATTCGGGTGGAGGTACCCATACTCATGTTTAAGTAAGAAGTTTGGGCTCTGACATGTACTTAAGTGAAAAGTAAATCATCCACCAGAATTACGTTACAGTTCCGTATTATGCACCCAAAGGTGAGCCAGATTCTGATCTTCTGATGGTAGATTAAATTTCTGTATTTTTCTTTTTTTATATACTTTCCAAACTTTACATCATTTACATTTTACCCACCCCCCCATTCAGGGGCAGGGAGGCGTGGGGAAAATGAAATAAAATAAAATAATATTTCAAAAATGTATACAATAATTATTAGGGCAGCACGGAGGCTTAGTGATTAGCACGGTTGGCTTACAGCAAAAAGGTCCTGGGTTCGATTCCCCTGCAGGGGTCTTTCTGTGTGGAGCTTCTATGTTCTCCCTGTGCTTGCGTGGACCTGTCTAGGGTGCCTCCCCTCCTGTCTTTCACCCTTTCAGAGACGGCTGGGATAGACTCCAGCAGATCCCTGTGACCCCGAATTAAGGAATAAGCGGGTACAGGAGATGAATGAATGAATTATTATTACATTAATAGAAGAAATATTAAACAAATAGGAAAACTGTCATTTTTCTTCCCCCTGCTGAGGGAAACAAGCAGAATTCGTCTCTCACATATTCCTCGTTTGCAGGAGCAGATTGTTGGAATTATTAACCTGAGCAATTCCTCGTTTTGGAGGGTGTGGTGTGGTCAGTGGGGGTTTGAGAGGGTCCTTCAGCTGCCACGGTCTGAAAATAGACTAGCCGTGGTGCTGAGATCTGAGGAGCTGCTGCGCTCCTTGGCATTAATATGAGGCTTTGCACAATGCAGCACCTGCTGACTTTCCCTCTTTTAGTATCATTGTATAGTGTTAAAATAAATTTATTTAGCGGCTTTATGTTCTTTATCTTTTCCGTCTCGGTGTTGTGCTCCAAAGGGATCGGTTATTTAATTTCTCTGGCTGCTGTAGATGCAGTTTGCTTCTGTTGTGATGTTGAAATTTTGCTATCCAACATTATGGATGTTTATTTAATTCCTGTATCAGTTACTTCCTGTAGAGATTAACCAATATTTATTTATTTTTCATAATTTCCTAATGGTTTGTTTTATCTGATCCGCCGATATATGGAGCTCTCGCCTGGCTAGAATGGCCTGCAAGATCACTCTGCAACCTGAGGAAAAATAGGGATGGAGTAGGGAAAGAGTGAGTGATGAATAGAAATTGGGATGGATGGATGGATGAAAATGGAGATAGGTGGATGGATGGATGAAAATAAAGAGGGATAGACAAATGAATGAAAATAATGATAAAAGGATGGAAATGAAGACTCAGGAATGGATAGGCATTTAAATGACTGGATGTATAGATAGATGTTACTAGATATAGATTGAGAATTGAAATAAAAAGTTAAAATAGAGATGGATAGATAGCTGAATGGCTCAGTGAATAAATAGAGATAGAGAATGAACAAGGAGATGGGCGGGTAGACAGGGAGATGGATGTTTGTTCGAATAGATGGATGTTACTTGATATGGATTGATATGGATAGATATGGAGATGGATGGATGGAAATAAAGAGCGAAGGATGATAAAAATTGGGATTGATGTTTAGATAGATGAAAATAGAGATAGATGGAAAGTAAACAAATAGATGGGTAAAAAATTAAGAGGGATAAATGGATGAATTAAAATAATGAATGGATGAAAATAAAGACTAAGGAATGGATGGACATTTAAATGACTGGACAGATGGATGGATGGATGGATGGATGGATAGATGTTACTAGATATAGATTGATAAGGATTGAAATAAAGATTGATGGATGAGTTAAAATAGAGATGGATGGATAGCTGGATGGCTTACTGAATAGATAGAGCTAGAGAATGGACAAGGAGATGGACGGATTGAAGGCTGGATGGATGGAGAGATAGTATGAATGATCAGTTTTAGTAAAAAAAGCCTAATTAATAATTTTAAAATCATCTCTATAGTAACATTAGGGTTTAAACTCCTAACAACCTGCTTCTCCAGGTACCCCCCCCCCACAGACTGCTGTCTTAAAGAGTGTGACTGATCTGTGAAGGTCAGAGATGTATAGATGTATAGAAAGCTAATATTGCATCCAGATGCCCCTGAGCACTGTTTTTTGCTAGGATGAGAAGGTTGTAGTAAATATTCGGAAAAGGTGTGTTTGTTAAAATGTGTGAAACAAAAACACTGCTCTATTAAATCCTTTAATCTGATTGGTCAGAAGGTGTTGAAGTTAATCTTAACAGCTGGAGATGCTTATTTGATCGTTTGTTAAAGATATAAATAAATGAATCTTGATGTATGTGTCTCCTCAGCGCTGGAGAGGGAGATGTCAGCGAGACAGAGCCGGGAGGAGCTGATAAAACGGGGAGTGCTGAAGGAGATCTTCGAGAAAGGTGAGACTGTAGATGATTATTCAAGTTTAACAGCTGTCCAAACCTTGTGTCCAGAAATGTGACCATATTATACTGCATATAAGACCATATAAGATGCGCAGTGACTAGATGTGGGAAGCAAATCAGGTATATAGTGTAGCAAATGCACTATTTAGGAAATGCAGTAAGTTGGGGCAAATGTGGTGAGTAGTAGTTCAAATGAGGTATGCAGTTGCAGTAGTTATGCGAATGAGGTATTGCAGTTATGCGAAGGCGAATGGGGGATATGCAGTAAGGCGAATGAGGTATGCAGTAAGGCGAAAGGGGATATGCAGTAAGGCGAAAGGGGGTATGCAGTTGTGCGAAGGGGGTATGCAGTTGTGCGAATGAGGCATGCAGTAAGGCGAATGAGGCATGCAGTTGTGCGAATGATGTATGCAGTTATGCGAAGATGGTATGCAGTTGTGCGAATGAGGTATGCAGTTGTGCGAATGAGGTATGCAGTTTTGTGCGAATGAGGTATCAGTTGTGCGAATGAGGTACATGTAAGTGCGGCAAAATGTATGTATTAAGGCAAATGCTGTACATAGTAAATCAAATGTGGTACATAGTTAAGCGAATCAGTTAAGCAATGTAAGAAATGCTTGGCATCACTTTCTAACACATTTGCCCCACCATGTCTTTAATTTTTTAAAATGTTTTTATTTCAGGGTTACTTGACAGGAACAATGCACATCGTACCGCATTTGCATCACTGCATACCTTATTTGATTCCCTAGGTACTGCATTTTCTACACTGTATGTCCAATTCGCTTTAATGCATTCCACATCCTATTTCCAGTCACTGCGTATCTTATTCAAGCGCCTTCACGTATTTGACCGTATTTGATTCCCTGCATACCGTATTTGATTCCCTGCATACCGTATTTGATTCCCCGCATACCGTATTTGATTCTCTGCATACCGTATTTGATTCCCCGCATACCGTATTTGATTCCCTGCATACCGTATTTGATTCTCTGCATACCGTATTTGATTCTCCGCATACCGTATTTGATTTCCCCCAGTAGAGTGTAGTAAATCCGGATTTGATTCACATTAAAATGGTGACAGAAACACGAAGGTGCTGATGCTACTGAAATGCTACTTTTCTTAGAAATACTGCAGAGTGATGCCAGTGAGGATGCAAAAGCCGTTCAGTAATCTCTCTTTCCCTCTTCATTTTTTATGTGTTTCTCTGTCTCTGTCTTAATTGTCCTTTCACTTTTTCGCTCTTTCGCTCTTTTTTTTCTTTATCTATTTCCCACCGTCTCTTCCTATTGTCTTTTTTTTCTATCATTTTCTCTCTCATTGCTGCCGTCTCCCCTTCTGCATTTGTTTGTTGTCTTTTTCTTCTCTTTGTCTCCCTTCTTTCTTTTCTCTCTTTTTTTCCTCTCTGCCTCTTTTCATGGTCTGTATCACTATTTTTCTACCTCCGTCTTTTTTTTTTCTCCTGTCTTCTCTCTTTGTTTTGGCTTTCTTCTTGCTTGTCTCCTTGTCTCTTGCTTTGTCTCCCTTTCTTTTATTTTCTGTTTCCTTCTTTCTTTTCTTTTTCTGTTTTTCATTATGCTATTGCTTTCTTTTTGTCTCTCTTTTCATCTCTCTTTCATATACACACACACACCACACATGCGCGCACGCACAGACTCGAGAATGGCTGTAGTGAAGCAGGAGGTGAGACTGGAGAACGGTCTGTGTGCGCCGCCCAACCCTTTAGAGAGCAGTCGAGTGACGGAGCTGCTACTGCAGGGACTGACAGACAGCCACGGGGCGGGTGAGTGGGAGGAGTCAGAGCTGGAAATACAAAAATAATAACTAAATAAACAAAAGATTAAACGTGCACTGAATTAAAGTAAACTGACAGAATGAGCTTGAATCGTCTACGTACAAAGAATCAGAAACGAACTACAGTAAATTCCTCGATTATGGGGAATCACATGACCCTGGAAACATATCCAACACTTGTGTTCTTTGTGTCGTCTGTAAAACTAAATCGGGTAGATGGATGGGTGGCTTATGGATGGATGGATGACTTCTAGATGGCTAATGGTTAAATGAAGTTATTGATGGATGGGTGGGTGGCTTGTGGATGGTGGATGGATGGATGGATGGATTGGCTTGTGGATAAATGGGTGGGAGGCTTGTGGGTGGATGGATGGATGGATGGATGGATGACTTATAGATGGCTGATGGTTAAATGAAGTTATTGATGGATGGGTGGGTGGCTTGTGGATGGATGGATGGATGGATTGGCTTGTGGATAAATGGGTGGGAGGCTTGTGGGTGGATGGATAGATGGATGGATGGATGGATGGATGGATAGATAGGTGGCTTGATGGGATGGGTGGTGGCTGGATATGGATGGGGATGGCTTAATGGATGAATGGATGGGTGGCTTATGGATGGATGAATGGATGGGTGGCTTATGGATGGATGGATGGATGGATGGATGGTGGCTTATGGATGGATGGATGGATGGATGGATGGATGGATGGTGGCTTATGGATGGATGGATGGGTGGCTTATGGATGGATGGATGACTTCTAGATGGCTAATGGTTGAATGGAGTTATTGATGGACATGTGGGTGGCTTGTGGATAAATTGGTGGGTGGCTTGTGGATGGATGGGTGGGTGGCTTGATGGATGGGTCGGTGGGTGGCTTGTGGATAAATGTGCGGGTGGCTTGTGGATGAATGGGTGGGTGGCTTGATGGATAGGTGCGTGGGTGGCTTGTGTATAAATGTGCGGGTGGCTTGTGGATAAATGTGCGGGTGGCTGTGTGGATAAATGTGCGGTGGCTTGTGGATAAATGTGCGGGTGGCTTGTGGATAAATAGATGGATAAATGGATGGATGGATAGATGGACGGGTGGCTTGATAGATGGACGGGTGGCTTGATGCATGGATGGATGGCTTATAGATGACTAATTGGAAATGGATGGGAAGTGAATGCTCTGTGGATAGATTGTGGGTTGTTAAATTTTCAGCACTACCAAGTTACCACTGTTGGGCCCCTGAGCAAGAACCTTAACCCCAAATTGCTCAGAAATAAATTTTTGTCGCTCTGGATAGGACATATGCCAAATGCTGTAAATGTAAATGTGGATGGGTGGCTTGATGGATGGATAAATGGTGGACGAATAAATAAATCAATGGATGGATTTTGGGAAAACTAAATATAGGGCATTTTCATTTCTTCTAAATACAATTTCAAGATATTGGCGCTGTGGAAAACTGTGAAAAACGGATGAAGAAAGGGTGGTGGAGGACAGTGTAATGAATCATTCACTCTAGTGGGGTTTATAGTGAACGAAAGAAAACAAATTGAATGAGGAAGAAGAAGAAAATAAAGACAGAAAGACAGAAGAGGCAGAAGTTGAGAAAGAAAAAAGTGGAAAAAATAAAGGAAAAAGAAAAAACCCAGAAAAAGAAGAGAATAATGAAGCAAAAATTAAGAGAAAGAAAGTGATGGAGAAAAAATAGGGAGAAGTTAAGGAAGAAGAACAGGTGGAAAGTGAGGCGGAGGAAGAAGCTGAAGAAGCATAAGAAGAGCAGAAAGAAACAGAAGATGAGGAAATGGAAGAGACGAAGGTCGAGGAAGAGGCATTAGATTGGGGAAGAGAAGAGGGGCATAAGTCGGGGAAGGGGCATAAGGGTCCTTAGTCGAGGAAGGGGAAGTAAGGGCCTTAAGTCGAGGAAGGGGAAGGGCCTTAAGTCGAGGAAGGGGAAGGGCCTTAAGTCGAGGAAGGGGAAGGGGCATAAGTCGAGGAAAGGGGAAGGGGCCTTAAGTCGAGGAAGGGGAAAATGGGGCCATAAGTCGAGGAAGGGGAATTGCCTTAAGTCGAGGAAGGGAAGGGGAAGGGCCTTAAGTCGAGGAAAAAAAAAAAAAAGATACAACATGCAGGAGCTTATTGACAACAAAAAAGTTTGTGAAATGATGACTTACCCACAGGAGTGTTGACGGCCTCTTTGAAAAGTTTTTTTCCTTTCCGATCCTGCACCCCCTAAACCCACCGCTTCCTTGAACTAGCACCGCTTTCCTTCTACCCTTACCAGCACCCTTCTACCGCACCTCCGCTTCCTTCTAGCACCGCTTCCTTCTAGCACCGCTTCCTTCTAGCACCGCTTCCTTCTTCTTCTAGCACCGCTTCCTTCTAGCACCGCTTCCTTCTGCAGCTTCCTAGAACCGCTTCCTTCTAGCACCGCCCCTTGCCAACTGGCCCTGCCCCTAGCCAACTAGCCCCCAGCCCCTACCCCGCCCCTTTTTCCTATGTTGACTGTCAATAAATTGACCTGACTTAAGAGTTTACTTCTGTCTGTTTCCTGCAGCTCCTCTTGAATTCCGGACCTCACTGGAAGGCAGCGTTTGTCCCCAGGACCCCTCCCTGAAGTCGGCCCTGATTCTTCTGCCTCCTAAGAAATCTGTGGGTATTTCCTGGTGAGGTTCAGGAGAACCCTGTGAAAGCCACGCTCTTCCACAAGCAGCCACCTGCTGCCTGCCTGCTCTGCCACCCAAACCATTTAAACCGACCGCTCAACGAAATCACCACAGCATAGGTGAGGAAGAGGGCTGGGTCATGTGACCACAGCCTACATTTTACACCCAGATCAATACCTTTGATACAGATACACCCAGATCAGACCCTTCTTCTTCTTTCTTCTCTCTTCTTCTTCTTCTTCTTCTTCTTTCTTCTTCTTCTTTTTATCTCTTCTCTCTTCTCTTTTTTTTCTCCTCTCCTTTTCTTCTTTTTTTTCTTTTTTTCTTCTTCTTCTTCTCTATCTCTTTTTCTTTTTTTAAATCTTTTTTTTTTTTTTTTTTTTTTTTTTTTTCTTTTTTTTTTTATTTTCTTTTAGATTTTTGTTTTTTTTTTTTGTTTACTTTTTTTCCTTTTTTCTTCTTTTCATCATCTGCTTTCATCATTCTGCCTTTAGTTTTTACCCCTTTTTTTTTTTAATTGGCATCATTAACTTTCCTCTACGAATCACTGTTTTTTCTTCTGATTTTATTGCCTTTTTTTTTTTTTATTCTGCCTCTTTCTTTCTCTTTTTTTCTCTCTCTCTCTCTCTCTTTCTTCCTTCCTCTTCTTCTTTTTCTTTCTTTTGTACTGCATCCTTTTCTTTTTCTTCTGCCGCTTAATCTCCAGCACTTTGACACAAGCAGTTCATATATTTTTGCTCGGCTGCATCACATGATGTATCATTTCTTCTTCTCATCCTCAGAATCATGTCAGACTCTGAAGCTCCCCTGCGTTCAGGGAAAACACTCTCCTCCTCTTCCTCCTAAGAAAGTAATGATCTGTGTTCCATCCGGGGGCTTGGAGTTGCCCGTCTCATCCCCGAGCCCTCTCGCTACCTACCCCGGGAAGTGCACATCCATGATGCACCACGGCAGCCTGGGAGGGCATCACGGGCACCCGCACCAGCTGCAGTACGGCAGCGTGCCCAGCCGCATCATCGAGGAACTCAACAAGACGCTGGCACTGTCCATACAGAGGCTGGAGAGGTCAGTCTGGGGCTTGAGAAGGGTCCGTTGGATCACGGCAGTTTGGTGTGTGGAGTCAGGGTTTAAATAGTTTTTAAGTGTGTAAATCATGGCCGTTAAAACTAGGTTTTAGAGCGTACGGTTACGGATACGACGTCACACCAGTAGGAATTTAAAGCTGATCTACTACTCGCATCGTATACTGACTTTCACATACGTTTACATTTACGGCATTTGGCAGACGTCCTTATCCAGAGCCACTTACATTATTCCCTGTTATACAACTGAGCAATTGGGGGTTAAGGGCCTTGCTCAGGGGCCCAACAGTGATGGCTGGGTAAATCGTTTGATCCCCTCAACAGGTTTGCCCGCATCTCAGAAGGGATTTTGTCCAACTCCTCTTTGTAGATCTTCTCCAAGTCATTAGGGTTCTGAGGCTGATGTTTGTTAACTTTCGCCACAGATTTTCTATAGAATTACGGTCTGAAGATTGACTAGATCACTCCAGAAGCTTAATGCGCTTCTTCTTGATCCACTCCTTTGTTGACTTGGTTGTGTGTTTTGGGTTATTGTCATGCTGGAATACACATATACGTATACCCATTTCCACTGTCCTGACTGAGAAAAGGAGGTTCTCACCCCAGATTTAATGTGGTGAAGTTGTTATGGCCACTTAACAGCAAAACACCTCCAAAGCGTAATGTTTACACCTCCATGTTTGACAGTGAGGATGATGTTCTTGGGGGCCGTAGGCAGCAGTCCTACAGTCCTTCTTGGTGTAGTGTGTTACTAATTGTTTTCTTGGTGACTTTGGCCCCAACCTCCCTGAGATCATCGAAAAGAACCTTTTGAGTAGCTCTGTGTCCCTCACTCTTCTTATGATCATTGAAACTAGACAAAGTGAGATCTAACATGAAGCTCCAGACTGAGGGAGTTATTTTGTTTTTCTTCTATTTGTAAATTATTGCACCAACTGTTGTTACCTTCTCACTAATCTGCTTGGTGAAAGTCTTGTAGCCCATTCCAGCCTTGTGTAGGTCTACAATCTTGATCCCCTTTAGGAGTGTCCCCTTTAGGAGGGTCCCCTTTTAGGAGTGTCCCCTTTAGGAGGGTCCCCTTCTCACTAATCTGCTTGTCGATGGTCTTGTAGCCCATTCCAGCCTTGTGTAGGTCTACAATCTTGATCCCCTTTAGGAGTGTCCCCTTTAGGAGGGTCCCCTTCTCACTAATCTGCTTGTCGATGGTCTTGTAGCCCATTCCAGCCTTGTGTAGGTTTACAATCTTGATCCCCTTTAGGAGTGTCCCCTTTAGGAGGGTCCCCTTCTCACTAATCTGCTTGTTGATGGTCTTGTAGCATATTCCAGCCTTGTGTCCCCTTTAAGGGTGTTCCCCTTAGAGTGCTTCCAATCTCAGCTCGTTTCCTCACCTGGGGGACAAAAATCTTGCTGATTGATTGGTGATCAAATATTTATTTCACTCATTAAAATGCAATTTAGTTTATATATTTATAAACCCACCATTAAAATTATACACTGATCATTTCTTTATCAGTGGACAAACATACAAAATCAGCAAATCTTTTTCCTGTATTGCAGTGTGGAAGTATGTGATTTCAGACAGAGCCTCAGTCTCTTTATGTGACTTACGGAATAATTCTCAGTTGAGTTACAGTACAAATTATTATTATTTTATTATATTATATTATTATAAACTGAACTGAAGGGTTTAGGTGTTGATCATCGGCTGTAATCTTGATCTTGGTGTATCAGGAGTGGAAGCTGCACTAGAGCTGTAATGTTCTCTCTGGTAGCAGAACAACATGTAGAAGATCGGTTTTGTCCTTTTTTTAAAGGAATAAACAATAGATCAGGTCACTGCTGCTGTAACTTCAGTGTGCTGTGCGTGAACTGGGGTTCAGCTTAGAGAACACGTCCATGTCCCTTTTTCCACCCGGGAGACAGTCTCTCTGAATTTCTCTTCCTGTGTAGGGCTTTCAGTTTGGCACCCGGACAGAATCCGAGCTCTGCCAGTCCCTCCCTAATGCCAAACCGGCCACAGCTTGTGTCTGTTACATAACGGACCAGAGATCCAATCTGGCTGAAAATTCCTCATTCATCAACTGTTCTTCATCTTAGAGAGGAGTGCATCCTATCCGCCGCGATCCGCCCGAGTCTGCCGCTGTCGCCGCGCTCCGCCCGAGACTGGCGCTGTCGCCGCTGTCCGCCCCGCGCTGCTCGCTGTCGCGCCTCCGCCCGAGACTGGCGCTCGCCGCGTCCGCCGCGCTCCGCCCGAGAGACTGGCGCTGTCGCCCGCGCATCCGCCGCCTCCGCCCGAGACTGGCGCTGTGCGCCGCCGCGCTCCGCCCGAGACTGCGCTGTCTGGCGCTGTCGGCGCTCGCCGCGTCCCGCGCGCCCGCGCTCCGCCCGAGACTGGCGCTGTGGCGCTGCGCTCCGCCCGAGGCTGGCGCTGTCGCCGCGCTCCGCCCGAGACTGGCGCTCTGTACTGAATTAATTCAGTAGATTTATTTTTTCTTTAATTACAAAATCCAGATTGTGAATTAAAGCCGTCCATTTTGTATAATATTCCATAGCAAAATTAAAAACCTGTATTAATTACTTATTTATTTCTAAATATCTACGTCTCTTTTTCTCTCTTTCTCCCTGTCTCTCTCAATCTCTTCTCTTTCTCGGTCTCCCCTTTTCTGTCTGTCTTTTTTTTTTTTTTTTTCTCCTTCTATTTCTCTGTCTCTCGTTTTCTGTCTCTCACTCTTTCTCTCTTTCTTTCTCTTTTTTTCTGTCTTTCTTTTTCTCTCTCTTGCTTTCCCTTTATATTTCTCTGTCTCTCTCTTTTTCTTTCCTCTCTCTCTTCTCTCTCTCTCTCTCTCGCTTTTCTCTTTCTGTCGGTCTCTCTCTGTCTTTCTTTCTCTTTCTCTCTCATTCAGTTCTGCACTGCATTCCGGGCCGTGTGGTCTTCTGGACAGCAGGCCGGTGCCCACGGTGGTGATTGAGTGTGAGGATGATAAAGAGAACATGCCCAGCGAGTCAGACTATGAAGACTTGCCCAGCATGTACAAGGACGAGCTGGAGGAAGAGGACGAGGAGGATGACGAGGAAGACGACGACTCGCTATTCACCAGTGAGTCTGTTGATCACTCCTTTCTTTAGCATGTAGCAGGAGAAGCAGGTCTGTTTCAGGGACGAGACGTTCAGCACTGTGTGTTACAGAGAAGGAGGTGTTCACAGCTAGGGCAAAATCTGAATCAAATTAACGTGTGTGTGTGTGTGTGTGTGTGTGTGTGTGTGTGTGTGTGTGTGTGTGTGGTGTGTGTGTAGATACTTTAGCCCTAAAGGTGTTAAGAAAAGACTCGCTGGCTATAAAGCTGAGTAACAGGCCGTCTAAGAGGGAGCTGGAGGAGAAGAACATCCTGCCCATGCAGACAGATGAGGAGAGACTCGAATCCAGACAGCAGATTGGCACCAAACTCACACGGTCAGCACACACACACACACACACACACACACACACACACACACACAAAGCTGTAGAGATTTATGTGTCAAATGGAGTTACCATAATCATGCACACAGAAGCGTGGTCTGAGCTGTTGCCCAGTTAGGTGTGTGTGTGTGTGTGTGTGAGAGAGAAAAAGAGTCAGTAAGCAAATGGCCCAAAGAATAATAAAGGCCTTCATCAGCCCCTGCATCCCATCCTCATCAATACACTACACTACTAGAGATTACCTCATTCCAGTCTCTCTCTCTCTTTCTGTTGCACAGGCGGTCTGCCTCCTTTTTTTCCTTTTTCCTTTTTCTCTCTCTTTTGCACTCATTTTCTCTCTTTCTTCCTTCTCTCCTCTTTCTCTATATCTCTCTATCTCTCTAATCTCTCTGTCTTTGTCTTTCTCTCTCTTTCTCTCCCTTCCTTCCTATCTTTCTCTCTCTCTCTTTTTCTCTTCTCTCATTGTCTCTCTCTCTCTTTCTCTCTATCTCTGTCTTTGTCTTTCTCTTCCCTTTCTCTCTCTTTCTCCTTCCATCTCTTCTCTCTTGTCTTTCTCTCCCTCCTTCCTTCTTTCCCTCTTCTCTCCCTTCCTCCTATCTTTCTCTCTCCTCTCTTCCTCTCTCTCTCTCTCCTCTCTCTCTCTACTCTCTCTCTCTCTCTCTCATCTCTCTCTCTCTCTCTCTCTCTCTCTCTTTTTCTCTCTCTCTGACTCATCTCGTCCCTGCTGCACTGCGTCCTTGACTGTTTGCAGCTAAACCAGATTAAAGCTGTACAGTCTGTTCTTCTCTTTAACGGCTTCGGCAGCCGCAGTCACTGCAACATCACTGCTGACTGATGCTGCAACACTGCCGCCGCCGCCGCTGCATGGAGCAGCTCACAGCCGGACGTCTTCAGATCATTAATGACATAATGAGAGTGACAGAAAATCACACACACCAACTGCAGAAAACTGTGAATTGGAATATCAAAGCATAATCGATCTGCCACTGCTGGGCCCCTGAGCGAGGCCCCTAACTCTTAAGTGATAAATGCTGAAACAGTGGCAGACCTTTGACCTAATTAATTAATTTATTCAGTGTAGATCAGAGGGTGTGCAAACTTCTGCACACTACTGGACGTTACTGGAAGATTGTCTTTATATTTACATTTCTGGCATTTGGTAGACGCCCTTATCCTTATCAACTTAAGCAGTTAAGGGCCTTACTCAGGGGCCCAGCAGTGGCAGCTTGGTGGTACTGCTATATAATGTTTTTTCACAGATTTCCTTATTTTAGTTTGAAAACTCTTGTTCTAAAATACCCACCCAGATACCTCCTATACCTCTGTGTTAGTCTGTCTATCCATCGATCTATCCATTTACTAGTCTCTACCTCTGTCTGTCCATCCATCCATCCATTTAGTACTCTCTACCACTGTTTGTCCATCTGTTCGTCTGTCAGTCTATCCATCTGTCTGTACTTCTGTCCAAAAGTTCATCCATCCATGCATCAATCCATCTGTTTATTAATTTCTACTTCCATCCATTTGTTTGTCTGCACCTCCATCCATCCATGAGTGTGAGTCTCTACCTCTATCCATCCATTAGACTGTACCTCTGTCCATCTATCCATCTGTTTGTCTTCTCTTCTGTTCCTACGTCAATCTATCCATGCATCAATCCATCCATTTATTAATCTTTGCCTCTATCCATTCATTTGTTTGTCTACACCCCACTCCATCCATCCATCCATCCATCCTCTGTTAGTTAGTCTCATTTATTAGAGTTAGGTTAGGTTAGTTAGTCTCATTTATCAGAGTCTACCTCTCTGTCCATCTGTTTGTCTCTACTTCTGTTTGTACGTCCATCCATCCTTGCATCAGTTCATTCGTTTATTAATCTCTACCTCTATCCATCCATCTATGTTTGTCTACACCTCACTCCATCCATCCATCCATCCATCTTTAGTTAGTCTTAGGTTAGTTAGTCTCATTTATTAGAGTTAGGTTAGGTTAGTTAGTCTCATTTATTGAAGTCTACCTCTGTCCATCTATCCATCTGTTTGTCTCTACTTCTGTTCATACGTCCATCCATCCGTGCATCTATCCATCTGTTTATTAATCTCTACCTCTATCCATCCATCTATGTTTGTCTACACCTCACTTCATCCATACATCTTTAATAAATGAGACTAACTAACCTAAGACTAACTAGCGTTAGGTTAGGTTAGTTAGTCTCATGTATCAGGGTCTACGTCTCTGTCTAGCTATGCATCTGTTTGTCATTACTTCTGTTTATACATAAATCAATCCATGCATCAGTCTATCCGTTTATTAATCTCTACCTTTATCCATTCATCTGTGTTTGTCTACACCTCACTCTATCCATCCATCCGTCCAGCCATCCATCCATTTACTAGTCTCCACCTTTGTACCTCTGTTTGTCAGTCTTTGCCTCCATCCATCTATCCATTTATTAGTTTTTCACCTCTGTACCCCTGTTTTGTTAGTCTTTGACTCTATCTCTCCTTTTATTCATCCATCTATTCATTTAATAATCTCTACCTCTGTCCACCCATCTTAGGTAACTTTGGTCACCTGTCCTTTCTTACCTTTCTTCCTCTGACTGACTGTCCGTTCAGTAGTATTAAACTCCAGTCCTGCAGTCTGTGACTCGGGTCCCGTCCGTATTCTCTTCTCTTTAGTCAGTAGAGTTAAATTCCTGCTGTAACTTTTGCTTGTCTTTTCAGGCGAGTGTGAAATTTCACACTATGCAGTCGTCCCACTGTATGAATCTGACGCTTTACTCTGACTGTTTACAGGAGACTGAGCCAAAGACCCACAGCGGAGGAGCTGGAACAGCGGAACATTCTGAAACGTGAGGGTTCCTTCTGGAGATAATCTCTTTACTGCCAGACGTGACGTCTAAATTATTAATGTCCCCGAGCTGTAAAACCTCTTTTACCCTGAACTTCCTGTAATGGAGACAGTTGAGGCTAAATATCGTTTAAATTTACTGTTGATCTTCGACAAATATCATCATTTAAATAGATTCAACAAATAACCTCACAAAATAGTGTCTAAAATACTACCAGGGAAACTATAAATTAAAACAAATATTATTAACAAAATAAAATTCCAAAAAAATTAAATATAAAATAAAAACTGTCTAAAATACCAAAAATCAAATTCGACAAAGGGCTTAGTGTGTGGCACTGTTATCTCACAGCAAGATGGTCCTGGGTTCGATTCCCCTGCAGGGGTGTTTGTGTGGAGTTTGTATCTTCTCCCTGTGCTTGTGTGTTTACTACTCCGGGTTCTCCGGTTTCCTCCAGCAGTCCAAAAACATGTATGTTAGATTGATTGGTGATTGTCCATAGGAGTGAGTGTGAGTGTGTGGACCTGTGATGGACTGGTGACCTGTCCAGAGTGTCCCCGTCCGTCCGTCCGTGTCTTTCACCCTTTCAGAGACGGCTGGGATAGACTCCAGCAGATCCCTGTGACCCCGAATTAGGGAATAAGCGGCTATAGAAGATAAATGAATTTCAACAAATTGCTGTCAAAAAAAAAATATCAGTGAAATAATTTAAACAAAAATGTCTAAAATAGCGTCGAAATCTTAAAATATATAATTTAAAGAAATAAATTTGAAGAAATACTTTCTTAAAGAAATCGCTAAGATATTTCCAGTATTTATTTTAATGTCAACAAAATATAGTCCAAAAAATACTGTTGCCAAAATACCAACAACAAAATAATGTCACTAAAATTTAAATGCCTTGTTTTTGTTTTTGTGATCGTTTATAAGGTGTTGGACTGCTAATTGGAAGATCAGGGTTTGATTGCATTCACCACGGTTGGGCCCCTGAGCAAGGCCCTTAACCCCCAGTTGCTCAGTTGTATAAAAGAGATAAATTTAAGTCGCTCTGGATAAAAACGTCTGCCAAATGCTGTAAATGTAAACATCAGAACACAACCTGTGGTCACAAATTACTGCTTACTGTTATAAAAATGTACATTTACGGCGTTTGGCAGACGTCCTCATGCAGAGCGACTTACATTTATCTCTTTTATATAACTGAGCGTTTAAGGGCCTTGCTCAGGGGCCCAACAGTGGCATTTTGGTGGTGCTGGGAATCGAGCCCACAGTCTTTAGATCAGCATGTCAATAAAGACTCTTATTCAACTAAAAAACTGTAATACAATACTGACAGAAAGAAACTCAAAAATGAGCAAAATTTCATGGATTTGTTGCCCGAATGTCCTCGGTGGTAAATACGATCACCAAAACTTGTTGGTTAAAAAAAAAAAAACCTGACAAAAAGGTTTTGCAAAAAATAGCATATTAGCAGCTAAATATCAACTAACGAACCCTTTTTGCAGGTACTTAAAACTTGTAGGTTCTTGTCAGAGCCATCTTTGGTTCCTAGACTCTGGACTCTAGTTTATAATTAGGGCTGTAAAGGGAAAGAAAGGTGACTCAGCGGTCAGAGGCGGATTTTAGGTTGTAAGTTCCAGTCCAGTCGCTGCTCAGGTTGATCTTTTCTTGATGCGAGTTGCGTCGGATGAACGCTTCAGGAAATGAAATATTTGGGCAGGAATATTGATTCGAGTGAAAATGTTCATGGATAAAACGTTCTGTGGATCCAGTGTGAAACAGTCGACAGTTTATCTAGACACAATAACGCACAGTGTGCCGCTCGAGGGATTTAGCATATAGCGATTTAACTCAAAGTTAACAATGGAAACTGTTCACAGTACAGACTGACCCAAATTCCTTCTCCAAAATATTTATCTGTTTTTATAGAAGAACCAAATCCAGTGGGACGATGAGGTTTGTGTACTTTTATACCGGGTGGGTTACAGATGCCAAAAAGGCAGAATCTCTTTCTGATATGTTTCCAAACATTTCTTCAGCCTGCAGCGTCTTTTTCTGTGAGAACATGCAGGTCTAGTGAGAAGATCTCAGGGGAACCGAGGACGGCCGGGGTTTTATTATTTTGATCTCAAATCTTTGCTGAATTGATCGCCCTTTTCTGGGCTAGTTTTCTTTTAAACTTTTTTTTAAACGGATGG
Source organism: Bagarius yarrelli (assembly GCA_005784505.1). Taxonomy (NCBI): domain Eukaryota; kingdom Metazoa; phylum Chordata; class Actinopteri; order Siluriformes; family Sisoridae; genus Bagarius; species Bagarius yarrelli. The sequence goes on from VCAZ01000091.1 coordinate 185,866, forward strand.
ATGGATGGATGAGCAGTTGGATGGATGAATGAATGGGTGAGCGGTTGAATTGATGAATGAATAGATGCCAGTTGGATGGATGGATGGATGGATTAATGGATGGATTAATGGATGGATGGATGGTTGGTTAAATGGGTGGATGAAAGGATGGTTAAATGGACGGATGGATGGTTGTTAAAAAAATGAATGGTTACACGGATGGATGGTTTAACGGATGAATAAATAAATGTGGATAGAAGGATAAATGGATGGGTAAATGTGGATGAATGATTAAATGAATGGATAAATGGTTGGATGGATGGATGGATGGATTGGATGGTTGGTTAAATAGATGGATAGTTGGTTAAACGAATGAATAATTAAAGTATTGGGTGGTTAGACGGATGGATGGTTAGACAAGTAAATAAATGTGGATGGAAGGATAAATGGATGAATGCATGGATAAATGTGGATGGATGATTAAATGGATGGATGGACGAACAGATTAAGAAATAAATAGAAGGATGGATGGATAAATAAATGAATTGATGGATAGATAGATTAATTATGTGTGTTTTTGTTTTCGTGTCCTGCAGCCCGGAATGAGCAGGAGGAGCTGGAGGAGAAAAGAGAAATAAAACGAAGACTTACACGCAAGGTAATATTCAGTCAGCCCATAATATAACAGCTCCAGACTGCAAACAGCTCCAGACTTTCACATGTGGATTGTCTCGTCTGGTGTCTGGCATCTGGCGTCCGAGTAATAATGCTGAGCAGTTTCTGAGCAATTTCTCTTCTCACATGTTCTCGCACAGCGTTTATTAATGTCGGATGATTCATCTGGAATTACACATCAGCGCCGCTCGTTACAAAGGGCTTTCAGGGAGCGAGTCAGACGAGGATTTTATTCTTTTCTTTACCGTGAAAGAACACGCTGTCTTCTGCTGCAAGTCTTTGTGAATGCTTTGTGCGTTTGTCTTCTCTGTGTTGACTTCAGTCAGGCTGCGTCTGGAAGTGGAAATTCTATCAAAAAACTGACACAAATTCTATCAAAAAAAAACGACATAAGTGACACGAGGGTTCATGTCCATGTGAAATGTGGAGGCTAAAGTTAGCTAGTCGTAATTACGATGTCCAGTTCATTTCAATAAGCTGAGCAGATTAAAGGTTCTATTTTAAATAATTTATTTTAAATCACACATTTTATTTCTTCACTATTTATAGCATGTTTTCTCAACTCGGTAAACTTTTTCTTGTAGATCTGATTTTTCCAACATTCCGACTCAAACGCAGGGGTGCATAAACTTACCAAAATAAACCTGATTAAAGACTGTGAGCCAAATGCAAATGTTGCATCATATACATGCTTTGCCACGGAATCGCAATTCACCTTAAATTGCGCAAAAAACATCTGTTTCAACTTTTATAGCGCAATTAATAAAACACAGTCGAGGTCCCTGAGTCAGAGCTGTGATTTAATTAGTGTAACTCATGACAAGGGCCCTGAGTCAAGGGCCCTGAGTCAGGGCCCCAAGGGCCCTGAGTCAAGGGCCCTGAGTCAAGGGCCCTGAGTCAAGGGCCCTGAGTCAAGGGCCCTGAGTCAAGGGCCCTGAGTCAAGGGCCCTGAGTCAAGGGCCCTGAGTCAAGGGCCGTCATTCAGAGCTGTGATTCAATTATCGTAACTCGAGTCAAGGGCCCTGAGTCAAGGGCCCTGAGTCAAGGGCCCTGAGTCAAGGGCCCTGAGTCAAGGGCCCTGAGTCAAGGGCCCTGAGTCAAGGGCCGCCATTCAGAGCTGTGATTCAATTATCGTAACTCGTGTCAAGGGCCCTGAGTCAAGGACCGTCAGTCAGAGCTGTGATTCAATTATCGTGACTTGTGTCAAAAATTGGGAGTCAGGGACCTTAAATATGTATTAAAAATGAGTTTTAAGTCCTTACCACTGTATAAAGAACAGCACTGAAAAGAGTTCAGTAGTTCGTTCAGAAAAGCACGACACCATGTGATTTAATGTGTTCGGATTTTCTCATTCATTATCTGTCACTCGTATTTGTTCCAGATGTTTGTCGGTAGATGAGAGATAATCGTTAGTCTCTTCTTCGTTTGTAGCTCAGCCAAAGGCCGACAGTGGAGGAACTGCGGCAGGCCAAGATCCTGATCCGTTTCAGTGATTACGTAGAAGTAGCTGATGCTCAGGACTACGACCGGCGGGCTGATAAACCCTGGACTCGCCTCACTGCTGCAGACAAGGTATGTAAATCATCCTATCTGGGGATCAGGTCAGGATTTAAGGGCCTTGCTTAGGGGCCCAACGGTGGCAGCTTGGTGGTGCTTGGAATTAAATCCACAATCTTCCAATCAGCACTTACAATCACCACAGAACCTAGTGTTTTTGTGGACACTGTAGTAGATGTTCTTTCTTCAGAAGAACCTCAGGGTGAGGGTCACAGGAAGGTCAGCTGTCTGAAACGGTTTATTCCTCAGATATAAAAAAGGAAGAGCCAAAGGAAATGAGTCACAGCTGTAATTCAATTATTGTGACTCATGTCAAAAATTGAGTCAGGCACCCAGAGTTTGATTGGTGATTCTAAATTGCCCATAGGAGTGTGTATTTGTGTGTGTGGCCCTGTGATGGACTGGTGACCTGTCCAGGGTGTCCCCCTCCTGTCTTTCACCCTTTGAGAGGACCCTGAGTCAGAGCTGTGGTTTGATTATCATAATTAGTGTCAAAAATTAAGTCAAGTCCTGCAAGTCAAATAGAACTGAGTCAGGGGCCTCGATTCATTTATTCTGATTCAGGTGTCAAAAATCGGGAGTCACGGACCGTAAGACATGTATTAAAAATGATTCAGGAACCCCGGGGTGAGGGTCACAGGAAGGTCAGCTGTCTGAAACGGGTTATTCCTCCGTCCCAGATTCTCATTAAAGCACTCGGTCCAGAAGGAGCAGCTGATTGTTGAAAGCTTCATATGGAGTTTTTATCGTAACCGGAAGATTCTAAAGCTCGGGTTTAGTCCAATTAGGCTCAAGGTCACATCAAGGTTGAGTTTAGTTTCTATTTAAAGGGTAATTTAATGGTGTATGAAGGTCTAGACGTGGTTGGTGGTGGAAACCGCATACACACTGCTGAAATCCAGTTCACTTTTAAATTAAAAGTAAATTAAATTAGTTAAAATATACGTTTTTATAAATATTAAGTTTTGTTTTTCTTATTTATTATTAATTTATTATTATTATTATTAATTTTATTATTATTATGTTGTTGTTGATGATGTTATGATGTTATGATGATGATGTTTGGATGATCTGTTAGTCATTTCATTACTTGTTGTACAAGCGTTGTAGGAATGTTTTTCAAAATGTTATCACTTTAATAGAAATTACTTTCATTGTAATATCCTCACCTGTGTGTCACCTGAGTGTGTTCGTGTAAACAAACACTCGTCATAATAAAAGTCACTAAACAAAAGATTCAAAGACACCAAAGAAATTAAAGAACTCTTTTTTTTTTTTTTTTTTTTCCCAGGCTGCCATAACGGAAGGAGCTCAACGATTATAAGAGCACGGAGATGGAGGTGCATGAATCCAGTCGCTATTTAACCAGGTACAGAAACCAGCCCGGGGGGAGGGGAGGGGGTGTTCATGGGGTATTTAACGAAGGCATCGAAGTTAAGTTTAGCCCCAGACTCTGGTGGCGTCCTAGGTGAGATTGTAGATTTGCAGCCCCCTGTGTGTGTGTGTGTGTGTGTGTGTGTGTGTGTGTGTGTGTGTGGTGTGTGAGAAGGGAGGGTGTGTACTACTAAATTTTCAATTTATCTTTTTCTTTTTTTTTCTTGTTAGTTTTTTACTCCTGTACCCTTATACTCCTGTACCCCTGTACCCCTTAACCACTATACTCCTGTACCCCTTTACCCTTATACTCCCTAGAACTCCTGTAACCCTGTACCCTTATACTATACTCCTGTACCCTGTACCCTTATACTACCCTACTCCTTACTCCTATACTCCTGTACCCTTATACTCCTATACTCCTGTACCCCTATACTGCTGTACCCTTATACCCCTATACTCCTGTACCCTTATACTCCTGTACCCTTATACCCTTATACCTCCTATACTCCTACTGTACCCCTGATACCCTTATACTCCTGTACCTATAACAGTACTAATGTGCAGATTTTTTTATGCCAGTAAATATTCTTTATCTCCAGGTTTCACAGGCCGTAGACAGAGCGGAGCGAACCGGACCGGACCGGAGTGGACCAGTAGACAGGAGGACACGGGTCTGAACTTCATTCACTCCCAACCACAAGTGCTGGTCAAATCCATGGTGCACGAAAATCCCATTAAAAGCCAAGTCCTCGAGAGGGACGGGGCAGTCGATTTGATTCTTTCACAAAAAAACCCAGGACGTCACCCTAAAAACCTCACCAGCCTGATTTTATTTTATTTATTTTTTGCTTTAAGAAGGAAAAACAAAACAAAAACACACAAACACACACACACACACACACACACACTTAATTGTAGTAATTGTACGTGTTTTGGCTGGAAAACTTGGCTTACTTTTTCCGCATTGACACGTCACAGGTTTTGTTTGTTTGTTTGTTTTTTTACATACTGCACTTGCTTTTCTCCTGGATGGTCAATAGGCGGCGCTGAAAACACGGCAGCTCAAATTGGAGGGATTTCATGTGCATCATTTGGGTCTGTTTTCTGAGGCTTGCTTCTCTGCTGGCCAACACTGGTATATCATATACATACACACACACACACACACACACACACACACACACACTGTACAGACTCTCTGGACCTCTGCAGCAAACTGTGAGCGGCGGAGTGTTTCGCCAGGTGTACATTATGTTTATACCGGTTTATCGAGTAGAATATTTTAAAGGTGTAAAATGCATTATTATTATTATTATTATTATTATTATTATTATTATTATTATTCGAGTAAGGAATGGAAACCTTTATTTACATAAGGAAGGGCTCGCGCGAGGGGATGCAGATGTATGTGTTTCTGTTTTATTTATATATATATATATATATATTAATGTCAGGGTTTTTTATTTCTTTTTTTTTACTTTGTGCTTTATTGTTATTTTATTTATATAGATTTTTTAAGAAAGCCCAAATATCAGTTTAAAGCCCAGGGATTTTACCATTTAACACAATTGTTTAATATTGTTATTATTATTGAATTTGATTTAATTTTTTTGGCTAATGGAAACACACAAACACACGCCTACTCTGTGGGTTGTGGCGTCTTGTACATGCACTAAATACATGTACTCTCCTGATTTTGGTTTCTGATCCGACTGAGCAATATTTTTCATGCCTGTAAGCGAAGTGTCCTGATTCGCCTGGTAGATTTTCCGCACTGATCCTGTTTTATTATTATTATTTTGCTGTAATTTGCTGTAAAATGAACTAAACCACTTCGACGGCCAAAATTCCGTGTCTTTCTTTTTATTAAAAAAACCCCAAAAAAACAGAACCTAACAATTTACTGGTCAGGATGTTTATCACAGTCAGACTTCTGAAATGGCGTGAATGACACACGCCCATCAAATCCGCTGATCCGTCAGGTTAGGAATAATTGTGTCGCTATGGCAACCAGGCGACTTGGGTCTCCTCTGGAAACCTTCCTGATTTACTCTTTAAACCTGAAGCCATTCTCAGCATCACGTCCCGGTCACTTTACCGTATTAATATCAGCATCCATCGCTTTAGCTAGGTTAACTCCAGCTTCCGCGTTACCATGGCGACGGTGTGACCTAAGAGAAATAGCACCACCAGCATCACCACCACTAATTATCATAATTTAGAAAAACAACAAACTCTCACCTGATTTTCTATAAAGTTTTCTTAAGAAATTGTTAAAACGCATCAGATAAAAATTTCCACACTGACCATTCTGCACGGTTAGTTTATTTATTCCTTCCAAAAGGAACCTAGATTCTAGACCTAGATTTCTAAGCAGAAGGATTTAACATTTAAATCCAGATTCCACAGGAAGAACCTTCTCAGCATCTTAAAGAAAAACTACCAGAAAAATCTAAACTCAAAATATGGAATGTTCTGGAGGAGAACGGTTCCTGCGGTGGAAGAATTGGGAACATGACAGCGCTTTTTACGAGGTTTCGCAATTGTTTTAGGAAGTTTTAAAGTTCTTTTTATCTAAGAAAGTGAAAATATCTGTAAATTAAGTAATTAAATTTAATAAATAAAAAAGTAAGTAATTCTGTATTTACTTTAGTTTTTTTTTTTATTACTTTTAGAAATAACAATAAACCAAATATTTTATTTTATTTATGTATGTTGTGAGATATGATTTTATTAAATTTATCTATTGACACTTTTTTTAATTGTGTTAGTAAAAATTATAATTTCATAAAATATTAGATTTTTTTTAATTACTGAGGTGTTTTTTTTGTTTGTTTGTTTTTGTTTGTTTTTTTTGCACTGAAGGTTGGAAAAGTTTAGCTCTCTTCTCTCTTTTTTTCCTGCTTTCTTCCAGCTGGAGTTTTGCTTGTTCTCTTTAAGGTTCTCCTAAACTGTGATGTCAGTCAGAGAACCCGGAGTCCCTCAGGGGTGAATTCTCCTACGTTACACTTTGCGGTTCTGGGATCGCAGCGGGTCCAACCGCAGCCGTGTGTAGTACAGATCGGAGTTTAACTCTTTTGGGAAGATGAGAACCTTTAACTATTTAACGAAGTGGTGAAGTAACGGTTATAAACTGCTCTTTAGGCTGCTCGATATTGACCTGTTAGAAAAACGTGCCAAAACCTTTGAAAGTTTATGATTGGATCAACAAAGCAGGAAGAAGACATGTGATTATCTTTGCACAACAAATTTGACCCTATGGTCACTCAGTCCCCTGACTGAACCTGGACCTGTTTAACCTGCAGCAATGTTAATACAGCAATAAAGTGTGTGTTCTTTTTCACTTTAATTTCCCCCCTGTGTGTGTGTGTGTGGGGGGGGACTCTGGGAGACATTTCAGCTTCCAGTGTGCTAAAGACTGCTTTATCTCCATTAAATAAAACACAATCACCAAAATGTGACCCGGTTTGGACTTTATTGATCAGCACCAATGCTTTATAATAACAGTGATGTATGAGAATGATTCAGTTCTCTGAGTCGACTCTTTAGCATTAAGAGTATACTAACACGAGCAAACCACGAATTATTAGTTATTTTCTGCTCTTCCTAGACGTACAGGTGTGAATCGATTCTTTCATTCGACTCTTTAGTGATGGACGTGTTTAGCTTTTTACAACGTATGTGTGGGTCGGCTCTTTGAGTCGACTCTTTTAGTAAAGCTTGAGTTGTTTTTCTTTTTCTTGATATAAACGATAAATTAGTTCAGTTATAGGTGACTTTTCTTTTTTTCGTGAAGATTTTTTTAACTTTTGTAACACATTCAAGAAAAAAACAGAAATTTTACACAACGGGGGAAAAAAAATCACAAAATGTCTGACAAGGAGACGAGCCGACTCTTTGGATGATTTTAGACTTTTTACGTCGTACAGGTGAGTTGGCTATTACAGTTAAATCATTGACTTTAAAGTGTAAATGGGTTTCATGTGTGTGGGAAACAGGTTTATCTTTTTTAAATATAATTTAATGACTTAGTTTTATGTAACACGGCGAAAGATTTCCACTGTGTCGATCCGAATGAATCGATTTCGATTATCTGACTCAAATAGTCTAATTCAGTGGGGAAAAAGAGGGAATTAATGTTTAAAATAATATTTACGTGATTAAAACTGCACGGCTGCAGTGTTATCTTTTATTATTATTTTTGTTTAACGCCATTAAATTATTTTAGTTTGGTCATTGATTTAAACTCGGCACTAGATGGCGGAAGGTCACAGATTGTTGGCGGGTCAGTGGTTAAATCCGACAGCAAGTCGTTGATTGGAGGACAAGTTCTGCGCGTGACGTAATTTAAGAAATAAGCCAATAATAAAACAGGGGCGGGACTTTAAGAAAAAAAAAGGTAGGGTTTAAAGTAAAACTTTGTCGAGCGGAGTCACTTTTAAAATTAACAGAAAATAATTTCACTGCAAAATCCGTCCAGATTTATTAAAGAAACCGTCTGAAATTATACAGGGAAGTGTGTATTTTGGTCAGAAATGGCAACCTAGACTACATTGTTAAGAAATGGTCAATCATACTTTACTAAATTTTATTAATAGTTTATTATTTATTGTTTTGTTGCCACCTACAAATGTTTTATATAAATACAAAAATAAAACTATAAAATAGCAAAAAAATAAAGAAACGTCTTTGATGAAATGGACGATTGCGACGGTCCAAAACAACGGCCGCCATTGGCTGCTCGCAGCGCCTCGTGGGAATTGTAGTCATTGCTCGTGTATTTAACCGTCTACTTAAGCCCACAGAGAACTACATTTCCCAATCTAACTCAGGATACGCGTAGGAGTTGGGCGCCATTTTGTCGGCGTCTCCTCATGCCTCATGAATATGTAGCTATAGATTTGCGTAAAAGAGGTCGGGCTGCGACTTTCATGTTGCGCATACATCGCTGCGTAGCTGGTAAACATTTCTGCGTAAATGAGACGCATAGTGGCGTCTCCGCCCTCCCGCACCGCTGCTCCAGCTTCCTTCTGTCCGTTAGGATTGACAGCCACGCCACGGCGTTTTAGCCACGGGAACCGGCGAGCGTTTAACTCGATGTCCGGCGGATTGACTGCGCCGTTCAGACGGCGGACTGACACCGTGTCCATTTTTACAGGATAGGACGGGACACCACTCAGACTGGAAGATGGAAAGCGCGACTTTGGCGGAGCGAAACTCCTGGAAATCCGGGTTAGATAAGTTGAAAAGTCCGACCGCGGTGTCGGTGGCCCTGATAACTGGAGTCGGTGACGGTGGTGGTGGTGTTGATGATGGCGGCGGCAGACAGACGACAGCTCCGCCGCGGATAGACGTGTTTAACGGGAACCGGTGCGCACAGCCAGCCGGGGGATTAAACATGAGCAGTAAAGCGCTGGTTAAAACGCCTAAAAGCGGCCGCGGATTCACAGGCAACTCCAACTCGTTGCTCCTAAAGAGGCGGCGGCTGAAGAGGAACCTTTCCGCCACCGCTGCCACCACCACCACCACAACCACCACAGGGAAAATGAACCCGGTCTCAGTGTCTGTTCCTGGTTCCGCCGCCACACTAGACCGCAAGACGTTACTGAAGCGTCGGCAGAACGCACAGCTCCAGCCCGCCGACCGCCAGTGGATCCGTGCCGATCTGCACCGCGGCTCTGTCCATGTCCACGACAAGCTTGCGCCTACCAGCCCACCAAGGCCCGTCCTGTGCACTCTGGAGACCACCGCGTCCGAGATCGCCCTCCGTCTGAGTCAGCTGGGCGGTAAAACCGCCTCCGTGGTGCGCATCGGGGCCAGACTTCACCCGACCACCGACGTTAACGGAAACAGTCGCGGTCGCCAAGACGTAGTCGGGGATATCGGGTCGGAGCCGAGCGACAGGTTGAGACTCTTGTTGCTCCAGACGGTTCCTGATGCAGAACTGTTCTCACCCCGTTCGGAATCCGACGTTCTGGACAACTCGCGCACCCCAGACGACGATGAAGGCGACGACGAGTGTGCAGGCGGCCTTGGGCGGAACTCGGTCTCGGACGACGAGCTCAGCTCTAAACTTGGCGAGCACCGGGACTCCCTGAGCGATGACATGGTGTTAGGGACGGACGCGTCTGCGCTGAGTCCGGCGTTCGACAGCGCCACTGAGGGTCTCGATACGTACGGCAGCTCCTCGGACGAACTTGAGCTCGAGGGACCTCCGAGCAGCACCGCTGACTCCGTCCTACAAGAACTGGATAACTTTACCGACGACGTCACAGACCGACCCGAGCAAATGAGCCTGACCTCGGACTCGGTATCCAAGTTAGGTGATGAGCCCGACCATCCCGGGTCACCGGTATCCAGATCCCGGGTCGGTTCTGCGTCCGCGCAGGACTCCCGTCCTGCGCTGTACGTGCAGCTGCACGGGGAAGCTGCGCGCCGACTCGCCCCGGACGAACGACCCCTACAGCTGCAGAACGACTTCCTGTTTAAGCTGGGCTTTAAGGATCCGTGGCGTGTCCAGGAAGAGGGCATGAACACAGAGTTGGGGTCCCTGCTGCGCTTCTACGCAGGTAAACATCAATCTTCACTCTTTGCATGCAGGGTTTACAGACAGGATTCCGTCTTATGTCACACAATCAACAGTAATGTCATATACAGAAGTGCTTATAAGTTTTTACCCCCCCCCCTTTCCCTACTCCTCTCTCTCTCACTCTCTACTCCTCTATCTCTCTTTCTACTCATCTCAATTTCTGTTCATCTCCCTGTCTCTCTATACTCACCTGTCCTCTTTCTTTCTTTCCTTCTTCCTTTTCTTTTCCCTCTCTCTCTCTCTCTCTCTCTCTCTCTCATTACAAACATTTTAGGGTATGATAATATTAAGGACATAAATAATAAAAACTGGTTATTAATAATAAATTAAGTAATTATAACAAGTAATTATACACAAAACATATTGACTGTAATTACCATCCCTAATCCGAAGTTTTTATTTACAAATAGTTCTAAAAAAAAAAAAAAAAAAATATATATATATATATATATATATATACTATATATAATATATATTATATATATATATATATATATATATATACAGTAGTGGATGCACCACTACTGTTATTGGTATCAGGGACTGATATCAAGCTCATGTATTCATAAAAACACACTCCGACACCAAAAACACACTCCAGATACCACGTGTGACGTCGTTGACAGAACGTTCGGTGCATAAGGACTCGGCGGTGTGGAAATATTTTAAAATGAATAAATGACGTGTGACAGAATATCTTGTGAAGGAGCAGTGGTGGCTTGGTGGTGCTAGGAGTCAAACCCCGGTCTTTCTGGTATTAATCCAACACCAAAAAAAAAAGTATTCATACTCTTAGTCTGTCTTATAACAACAGTACATTTGTTAAATTAACGATATTAAATAATACATTACGTCATTTAATGAACTAGTATTCTTTAATTTAGAAATCCATTCAGTGCAACAAGCATTCAAGTGTTTATTAATATTAAAATTTGGTCGTTTATATAAAATTATATCCAAAAAATAATTAAAAAAAAATGGTTAGCAAATATTTTCGGTTCTAAATTAGTTGTTTGACTCGTATGACCTGATGTAATACCCGCAATAGCGCAGTTTAACCAGGGTGGCGCTGTAGCACAGGACCGTCATTCAGAATTCAATAGAAGACGATGGGCGGGGTCTGAATCATTAGCGTGTGTTAGCAGTTTTAACAAAAATCACAAACCAAATTTTCTCGTCACGTATAAACGTTCGAATAAAAACGCGACAATGTTATTATTATTATAGCTATAGTAGATAGCAAGCAGCTCGCCGCTGAGGATAAATCTACTACATATATATATATATATATATATATATATATATATATATATATATATATATATGTATATGTGTGTGTGTGTGTGTGTATAAATTTTAAAAAAAATATAAATATAATCTATATAAATGAAACATATGAAAACTTTAGATGATCGTTTAGCAAATCGTTCATAACATAATCACATTTTTAACTGTTGCTAGTCAGCTGTTATAAAACTGCTAATTAAGCAAATAATTGTTTGGACTAATCGTATATCAATAATTGTCTGTAGGGGCGTAACGTTATATTACGTGTGTAAAGCAAAACGAATTAGAAATCGATTAGAAAAACAGACGATTAAAGACTCGTTTCACATCATAAAACCAGTCGTGAGTTCAGCGTCCCGTAAAGCTCTGATGTCGTGTTTTTTTTATAGCGTCGAGTCGCCGAGTCATCGCAAGAAATCGGCTCTTATTTTGTAGAAACCCGCAGGTGTGTTAGTGTTTGAGAACCAGGACAGGTTTTTACTCCTCACTTATTGATCAAATACTGATATTATAATAAACCCTGTGGAAATTATAGCGGGTTTACCAGAGTCCACCTGAAACTCCGAATCAGAATTCCATTTTATTCGCCACGTATGTGTAGAGATACAAAAATTAAGGTGTGGTTTTTGGAGTACTTTGCAACATACATACACACACACATGCATACAGTCAATCCCGAAATTATTCATACCCCTGGCAAATTCGGACTTAAAGTTACTTTTATTCAACCAGCAAGTTTTTTTTGGACCGGAAATGACGCAGGCTCCTCCCAAAAGATAATAAGACGGTGTACAAGACGCATCATTGTGGAAAAAAATATTTCCAAAAATTATTCATACCCCTTGCAAACTGTCCCAGTCTATGGGAAAATCCAAAGTTCTATACCGTTCCGAATAGTCCAAGCTGTTCTAAAGCGTCCTAATTACCCTGATTCACTGGGAGCAGCTGTTTTAATCAACTCAACAGGTGAAAAACAGAAGCTCCCTGCTGTTGGTTTGTGGACAGTCACGGCTAAGACAAAGGAGCTCACTGAGGACCTGCGGCTGCGCATTGTGGCTTACATTCGCATTTTTTAAGCGTTAATTCGGAATGTTTAATTTTCTCTATGCAAATCTTAAGTTTCCGGCTATAAAGTGGCTATGAAGTCGGAGTTTTTACTACCGGTTGCCGTAGTAACAGCATTGGTCAGCGGGCGGCGCATTCAGCTAGCATTGCAGAATCGTTTTTTTTCTTTCGCGGCTAAAACTAATTGCTGTCATTTGTGTTTGGAACTTAGCAGTGTGTTCATCTGCATCGTATCCTGTAAGGAAAAAAAGCAAGTAATGCGTTACTTACCTCTTTGCCCCCATTATGTAAAGGTTAACTTTTTTTTTTTTTTTTTTAAACATTGTCACATCACAGATTTAGACACACCCACTTTTAATCACCGTCACGCGCATGTTTACTTGTGCAACTTAATTACAAAGAACAACTTCTTTTACTGAAATATTTTAAAAGGTGGCACTTTTGAAGGTCGCCGCTTTTCGCCATGTTGGACTATGACGTAAAACGTCAATCATATGCGTACATCGGAATCCGTGAATTGGTAGTTGGTCATCCGGGAACATTTTGCGTACTTTCTCTCGGGTAATGCTGAACAAGTCCGAAATTATGATGCTGTCACGCAGGAAGTATTGATGGTGATGATGGTGGTGGTGATGATGATGATGATTGTTCTTGGTTCTTCTCTATTTGCCGAAATGCATTAATATTGTTGAAATGATGTCCCGGTTTTATGACATCACGAGTTAATTCTAAAAATGTCCTGTGATTAAATTCAGGAAGCAAAGTTAAGCCTGGAGCACCTGATCTGTGCAGCTGCTAATGTGTGTGTAAATATTTAACTACGGTCTCACACACATGTGGTGAATGCTGAAACTCCTGGAGCCTCACACACACACACACACACACACACACACACGCAGTCTTTCAGTGTCAACTTGTTTATTCCAAATATTATCCCACTTTCTAATTCTCACACACACACTTTCCCTTCTCTCTCTCTCTCTCTACTCTCTTCTCTCTCTCTCTCTCTCTCTCTCTCTCTCTCTCTCTCTCTCTCTCTCTCTCAACTCTCACACACACACGTCACACACACACACGCACACACACACACACACACACACACACACACACAAGGCAGTGAGCTGTGCTCCCACGGACAGGCATGACACGGCCACAAAGCCGCAGTGGCCGACTTACGGTGCTTGGATGGCGGCCGTGTTCCGGCTCTAACTCTATTGTTCCTCCTCTGAAATGCAGAGGCTGGCACCGACTCAGGGGCCCTAAACCGGGGGGGTGGGGTGTTGGGGTTAAGAAGGAGGGCATGTTAAATGTCGTACCCCTTCGAATCATTCGGATGCACCGCAGCTCCAGCGTTCTTGGCCGTCGGAACTCTACTGTCTCAGCAAGATCCACTGCATTAGAGAGCGACAGGAAGTGCTTTCATTCAGTCAGCCAGGGACAGCAGCCATGGGGAGAATACAGATATGGGCTGTGGGAGAAAGAGAGATAGCAGGAGGAAGGGAGAGAGAGAAAGAGAGGGGAGAGAAATAGGGATAAAAGGATAAAGAAAGAGAGCAGGAGAGACTGCAGAGACAAAGAAAGAAGGAATGATGAGAGACAAAGAAAG
>VCAZ01000091.1:205000-235000 GCA_005784505.1 Bagarius yarrelli
CAGTCAGTGTGTGTGGGGTAGTTGATTAGTAGTCAGTCAGTGTGTGTGGGGTAGTTGATTAGTAGTCAGGCAGTGTGTGTGGGGTAGTTGATTAGTAGTCAGTCAGTGTGTGTGGGGTAGTTGATTAGTAGTCAGGCAGTGTGTGTGGGGTAGTTGATTAGTAGTCAGGCAGTGTGTGTGGGGTAGTTGATGAGTAGTCCGGCAGTGTGTGTGGGGTAGTTTATTGATAGTCAGGCTGTGTATTAAACAGTAATATATGGTAGGTTTTGCTGGCGGTAAAGGAATTTCTTTAGCGTCTGTCCCTGGAACAGTACTCAGTCTCTCCTTTCGTACCCTTATGTAAACTCTTCGCCGGTGTAAATCACGAGCTCGGTGTGAAATATGCTTCGATGGGCTGCACCTTTCTTACGCTTAACATGACAGATGGACTTCACTCGTCTAATGTATTTTACACCTTCACAAAAGTGTCAGCTGGGGTCGTCGGGGCAACGATCGCCGTGAGCCTGTGGCGAACTAAACCAGATCGAATAAACAACACTACTCAGCGCTCGAGTATAAAAATCCCTCTCATTTTCCTCTTTTCCAGTTCTAACTTTAGTCTCAGGATTTTTCATCTCGGTGCTCGTCCGTTATCGCGTTATTTTTATTGCAGTCGTGTGTAAAAGGGTTCTGTGGTTTTATAACGTTCAGGCGTCGTTAAAGTTCTGCCTCTTTTGCAGCGTAAGCAAATCTCTTACGTAATAATCGGTATCTCTTACAGGTAGGAAAAAAAATTAGTAGTTTAAAAAAATTATTTTTTTAATTTTTTTTTTCTGTTTAAAACGTATAAATTTTAATAATAAAACATGTTTTATGGAATTTTCCGAATAAAAAGGACGATTTGGGAATTAAAATTAATTTTAAATTATTTTTATTTCTTGTTTTTTCTGTTGTTTTTCGTTATATTACGTCGTCTCAGGCTGAAACGTACACAAGGAATTATTGCTATTAGCGTTATTAGTTGTTTAATTTCTTTCCTTACGTCGAACAAAAAATATTAGTTTAGATTTCAGTTTTTCTATGAATGTAAATAAATTAAAATAAAGTAAATAATAAACAAACAATAAAAACAATTGATAACCAGAAATAATATATTTGTTTTAAATTATTACATTCCTGCAGAAATACGCTTAAAGGCTAATCACTGAATGTTTAATTTCTCGTTATTTATTTTATTTTAAATGTATTAATTTTAATTAACAGGTTTGATTATTAATTTTTTTTTTAACGGTGATAAAGTGATCACATGGTTACTCGGTCCCGCCCTGAGCCGAGTGGCTGTTAGATATCGATCACCTCAGAGAGGCTCTCGCAGTGTATACACACATGTACAGGCACTGCGGTGAAGGTCA
The DNA here is from genome assembly GCA_005784505.1 of Bagarius yarrelli. Classification (NCBI taxonomy): domain Eukaryota; kingdom Metazoa; phylum Chordata; class Actinopteri; order Siluriformes; family Sisoridae; genus Bagarius; species Bagarius yarrelli. Next base: position 206,392 of record VCAZ01000091.1, read on the forward strand.
CCTGAAGGAGACTAGGAGCCTTGGAGATGTGCTGACGGTTCGGGATCAGCAGCTGTCCGTCACGCTGAGCTCAGACGAACAGGAAACGTGACCTCAGCACTGAGATTTACAGGGTTTTAATGTTACCTGCTGGACATTTTTGGTGCCTTTTAGTACTTTACATAACTTCTGTCTCCACCTAACCCAATTCTCTACATCCTCTTTACTCACATCCACTAGCGTCCTCCTCCTCCTTTCCTTTCTTGAACAACAGTAGCCCAATTCCCGCTGGCACCCCTGTAGGTCAGCGGTGCCGGTGAACAGGTCGCTGTTAACCCGGGCCTCGAAATTTTGACGGATGATTCGCATATTTAGATTTGGCCAAGTTTTACGTCGGCGGCCCTTCCTGACACAACCCTCTCTGTCTATCCAGGTTCGGGACTGGCACTGAAGACACTTAAGGTTTACATAAGGTGTTAAAACTTAATGAGAAAATTCAGGAATTTGGGTATTTTAGAGCAGAAAAGAAAAAATGATCCAAAAAAGTGTTCAGGTTGTGTAAACGTCGCATCCAAAACAACGTCCAAAAGTACTTTGATTAACTATTAATGATTAGATCAGTCAGTACAGGTTCGTCAGCTCACACTTACATTTCTGCCAATCGGTGGACGACTTACATTTATCTTCTTATTTTCAATCATCTGGGCACTTAAGGGTTAAGGGCCTTACCCAGGTACCCTTTGTTGGTAGTGCTGGGAATTATGTGATTAGCAGTCTAACACCTTAACCCCCCCAAAGTAAACGTAAACACAAACACAATACTGCTGCAAAAAGGGCAACAACTGTTTCTTAATTACATACGACCTTTGACCTATCAGGAGGCTACGTTCCGAAAAAAAAAAACCCAATCGAAAGTCAAAATATCGTAACTCTATAGGTTCTGAAAATAGTAATACAGTATAGTATTCTAATATAGTAGCAGTCGTATAGAAGTACTGGATGAATTGTAATAGTAATAGTTTGTAATGTTAAATTAAAGTAGAAGATTAATATAGCAGAATATGCTACGCAAAATTCGGAACAAACGAAGTTATTACTAACCGAACGAGTGCGACGACGGGACCGAGAGTGTGTATATATATATGTATATATATATATATGTGGTGTATATATATATATATATACATATATATTATATATATATATATATATATATATATATATATAATGTGTGTATATATATATGTATATATAATGTATATATGTATGTATGTGTGTGTGTATATATATGTGTGTATATGTATGTATGTGTGTGTGTGTATATATGTGATGTTTGTATATATGTATGTGTGGTATGTATATATATAATGTATTTATATTAATAAGGAAATGAATTCTTTTTATTATATATTTATATTATATTAATATTGTACATTAACGCTATTGGTGTTATTTATTTTTAATATTATCTTATGATTAAATAATAAGGCTGAGGCTGGTAACGATATGAAGCGACTCAGCGTTTTTTAGTTAGACTCAAGTTCAGGGGTGGGCAATTTCCGTCCTGGAGGGTCGGGGTGTCCTGCAGAGTTTGTCTCCAACCCTAATCAAACACCTGAACCAACTGATCAAGCTCTTGCTAGCTACACTTGAAACGTACAGGTAGGTGTGTCGAGGCAGGTTGGAGCTAAACACTGCAGGACACCCCGACCCTCCAGGACCGAGATTAGACACCCCCCCCTGCTGGAGTTGTACACATGATCAGATGTTGGAACTTGTAGATGAACTAGGTTTGTACGCTACAGGTCGCTGTTCTAAGGAAGAAAATACCACCATGCTAATCTTGCTTAGCTTTGGCTAGCTTGCTGCTAACAAAACACACATTTTTACTCTCTGTTTGAAAACTTGCGTCGCTCAGCGTTTTCACTTCTGAGGTAAATTAAACGCAGCGTTACCGCTGACGTAACCCGGATGCCCCGCCCCCTCTCTTCACTCCAATCAGTTATGTTGGTAAATTTTACTAACCCTGCGCTAACTTTTAATAAAGTCGGCTAGCTACACACATGTAAGAGTAATATCTTTAAGGTTAATTATAATTTACAACTTCGCATATGACGCTCACGTTTTTCTACCTTTACCTTCTTCCCTTCTTCCTACTATTTTTTTCATTTTTACCTTTTTTTTGACTTTTGATATAAAAAAAATTCACCCGACAATCGAATATATTTACATGATCATTTAGTTAAACTGAAGATCTTCTGAGTGATCGAACCTACAGCGTCTCAGCGAAGCTCCTTTTATTCACTCGAGAAAACTGGAATGGTATTAGAGAGAAAGCGTACACACACACACACACACACACACAGCACTGCGGGATTTAGCGACTCGGTGAGGATGATTAGATGCAGAACAGCAGGAAAGACCTGCAGACCTCTGATCCGTAGCCGCTGCGCTAATGCGCTACAACATCTGCAGCCGTCCGCATTAAAGCGTCTCGCTGCTACTGAAGGAGGGAAACCGCCGAGGATTCAAAGGGGGAAACGGGTATTAACGTGACCTTTTTACCCCCAGTTCACAACAGGAAGCTGGCGTTCACACTGTAAAGCACTCGGAGTCTGTATGAGGGGTACAGGGAGCGAATAAAAAAAAGACATCAGGACACTAAAAAATATAAAAAATAATTTTACTTTATGCCTTTTTGTTTTTTCCTATTAATTATTATTATTATTTTTCTTTATGAAGTCAATTTTCTCTTTATTTCTATGGCATTTTGATGCATTTCTATGGCAAAGTAATTCTTGCTGTGGATTTTTCTAGATTTTTTTTATTTTTCCAGTAAAACTTTTGTTTCTTTGTTTTCTCTTTAAATAAACATTTAACATTATATTTTTTTCTATAGCTATAAAACATTTCTTCTTTTCTTTTCTTTCTTTCTTTCTTTCTTTTGTCTTTTTCTTTCTTTTGTTTTTTTTTTCTTTGTCTTTTTCTTTCTTTTGTCTTCTTTCTTCTTTTGTCTTTTTGTCTCTTTCTTTCTTTTTTTTTGTCTCTCTTACTTTTTCTTTTTTGTCTTTTTTCTTTTGTCTTTTTCTTTTTCTTTTTTGTCTTTTTTCTTTTGTCTTCTTTCTTTTTTGTCTCTTTCTTACTTTTTTGTGTTTCTTTTTTTGTTTTTTTCTTTCGGTTTTTTGTCTCCTTCCTTCCTTGTATTGAAATGATCTTGTGGAACTGTTAACATTACATTTTTCTCTATAGCTTTAAAACATTTCTTTTTTCTTCTTTTCTTTATTTATCATGTTTTTGTTTATTTTATTTAATGTTTTATTTATCATCTCCGGTTGACTTTTTCTAAATCTGGTTTCTCTCTCTCCCTCTCTTTTTTTTCTTTTTTTCTTTTAATATTACTGTTTTTTCCCTCTTTATCTTTCTTGAATGTCCCTCACTTTGCCTTTCTTTGTCTTTTTTTTCCTCTCCATCATTATTAGCATTTGAATAGCGCAGCTTCGTAGCCAGCTGATTATCGGAATATCTGTGCTCCGATAATCCTTTTCATCGATCCGGAACGTTTAACGCGTCCGAGTCTTTAAAGCTCATTAAAAACCCCCGTCCTTGTTGGCATGTAATCAACTTCAATTATTCCATCACCTTCATCCCACTGCATCCAGTTAAATAACGGATTTTTAATCATCCAAAGTGACGCTAATCGCACTTCTGAGGGAGATTGTCATAAAAAGCCCCCCGGGGCGACTGCGTGAGGGTAGAATTTCACTCGAGATGTCTGATGTCTCATGTGCCCTCCAGGGAGACACACAGCGTTGAGAGAAAGACTCGATCCTCCATCACGGTGACAACGCAGAAGATAAAAAAAAACCGCTTTCACGCGCTAAGCTAATGCTAATGAGCCGCCGAGGCAGACGAAGCGAGTGACACGTCAGTCTGCAGCTGTTGAATGCAGGAATTTGCAGGCTATTAATAGCTCTGGAGTCGGGGAACCGTCACGTGTCTACAGAGAACCAGGCATCGCCGGATTCCTGAATAAAGCCTGTCTGTCTGCACTCAGGCCTTTGATGTTTGTCTGCGCTGTTGTTCGTTGTTTTTATTGTTTGTGTTTGAAAAGTGCAGCTCATTCGTTCCACTCGTCTGAATTATTATTGTTATTTTTAGTTTCTCACGCCGTCATTTTACCGCTTTTACCTATAAAACATTGGGCGAAACTGTGTAAATGAAGTGAAATAAAAAAAACAAAAATCGCAGGAAAAATCATATCGCAGGACTCCAACGCATGTCGAGCAGAACATCGGTGTCGCATGTCGACTTTTTTTTTTTCCGCAAACAAGTTTTAAGCGACTCGCAGACGCACCCACAACGCAGTCTTTCTTTTCTTTCTTCTTTTTTTTCTTGTCTTTCTTTTCTTCTGTTCTTTTTTTTTCTTTTTTTGTCTCTTTTTCTCTTCTGTCTCTAGCTTTTTCTTTTTTGTCTCTATCTTTCTTCCTTGTCTCTTATCCTTTCTTTCTTTCTTGTTTTCTTTCTTTCGTTTTCTTTTTTTTCTTTACTCTTTCTTTCGTTTTTGTTTCTATTTTTCCTTATTTCCTTTTTAGTCTCTTTCTTTCTTTCTCTCTTTCTTTTCTTTTCTTTTGTCTCTTTATTTTTTGTCCCTTCCTTCCTTCCTTCCTTTAGCTGTGATTTATAGCACCCCCCACAGCAGGAGTGTGTTTGTAGCCGTTTGATGTTGATGAATGGATGGTGGTGATATTGTGGGACTTTTACTCTCGCAGTTCATTTCAATCCTGAGAAAAATTCTTTTTTTTTTTGTGCCTTCTAGTGAAATCATTTCTTCTCTTTCGTTTTTAAACCTCCAGTGAAGTTTTTTTGGATTTGTTAAATATTTGTGTGATTTTTATCCAAACGATGAACAGATTTGATTTCTGGTATGAAGTTGGACCGGTTTAAGGCCGAATAGCTGGAATAGTTTCTCTTTAAAACTGCTTATTCTAGTTTAGAAATAATTTTAAGGTGATTTTAGGTGAAAAACACCAGCTAAAGTGCAGTAGATTTCATGAAAATCTGGGAGTTGCGGTTTTTCCGTTTGTCCTAAAATTAAATTTTTACAATTTCGAGAGAGAGAAAAATGAATTCTATAGAATAGTAAATTCTATAACATTATATAACGTTCAGCATATATAACGTCAGCACAGCGCTAAAATAAACGCTACTGTTATGATTTTGGGCTGGAATTTAAGACACACACAGTCTCTCTCACCCTAATTCTCCGTCTGAGTTTCTCTTTTCCACTCTTCTCTGTCTTTTTCTTTTCTTTTAACTGTCCCTCTCTCTTACTCTCTCTCTATTTTTATTTTTTCCTTTCTCTTTTTCTCCCTTAATATTCCCTTTCCCCTCTCTCTTTTTTTTCTCTACTTAAGACCAATTTTCTCTCTTTTTCTTTTATTTCTTCTTTTCTTCTCTGTCTATTTTTTCTCTCTTTATCTTTCTGCCTCTGTTTTCTTTTCTTTGTCTATTACTATCTCATTTGCTTTTCTTTCTCTCTTTTTCACTATTCCCGTCTCTTTTCCTCCTCCCTCTATCTCTCTCTTAATTTTTTTTTCTTTCTCTTTCCATCTTCTATCTCTCTTCTCTCTCTCTCTCTCTCTCTCTCTCTGACTTACAGTTCCTTAATGTTTCTTCCTTTCCTCTCTCAATCTTTTTTTTTTTTCTTGCAGACTGCCTCCGGTTTTCTTTTCTCTGTATATCACTCTTTCTCTCATTTCTTTCTTTCTCTTTCTTTTTTTCACTGTCCCTGTCTCTTTTCCTTCCCTGCTCCCTCTCTCTCTCTCTCTCTCTCTCTCTCTCTCTCTCTCTCTCTCTGGTTCACATTGCTTCTCCATGTGACTTGGCTGGCTCGGTTCCAGGGTTCCCCGGATGCCCCGCTGGCTCTGGACTTTAAGGACTTGTTTAGTTTAAAATGAAACAAAAGACAGTGAAAGAGAAGAAAAAAACAACAGAGAGTAAGAAGGAAGGATACAGCAAACGAGTGAACGTGAACATGCCGTAACATTCAGTCTCTCTCACACACACACACACACTCTCTCGCTCTCTCACACACTCTTATACACACTCTCTCTCGCTGTATCTCGCTCGCTCACTCGCATACTCCCTCTCACTCTTTTTCTCTCTCTCTCACACACACCACACACTCTTTTTCTCTCTCTCCCTCCCTCCCTCTCTCTCTCTTGTTTCTTTCACACACTCTCACACTCGTATACACACTCTCGCTTTCTTTTTTTCTCTCACACACGCTCTTCTCTCACACTCTAATACACACCCTCTCTCGCTGTATCTCACACACTCCCTCTCACTCTTTTTCTCTCTCTCTCACACACACACCCACACCAATCTCTCTCTCTCTCTCTTCTCTCTCTCTCTCTCTCTCTCTCTCACACACACCAAACACGCACACACTCTCTTACACTCTTATACACATTTTGTCTCACTTTTTTTCCTCTCTCTTTCTCACACACCCACACACACTCTCTCTGTCTTTTTCTCTGCTCCAGTGATTCATAAATTAAATTTATAGAATTAAGATTGTGTGTGTGTGTGTGTGTGTGTGTGTGTGTGTGTGTGTGTCAGCATGCCATCCAGCTAAAATAATCGATACAAGATGCAAGTAATATAAGAAAGACACATGGCACTGAATATACACACACACACACACACACACAAAATCATGTCCTGATTTTGGCAGTGAATCTCTTTTGAAGTGAATCATTTAGCAGAATAAAGTCAGTATGAGTGAACGACTCGAGTCGACTCCTGAGTCATGTGACTTCATTAGAGACGCTGTGTTAACGCTCCAGTTCCTCTCGGACTTTTCTCACAACCCGGCGGCCAGAAACAGAGTTAGAGTTCTGCACTGCATCCTGCGCTTCCTTTTCTCTTCCTCTTCTGTCGTCTCTTCCCTCCTCCTCCAACTCCTCTTACTCCTCATCGCATCTCCTCCTTTTCCCTTTTTCTCTCTTCCGCTTCATTTGTCTTAACCTTTTTCTCTCCCCCGTCATCCTTTTCTTCTTTCTCATTTTCCTCTTCTTTTTCCTCTTTTTCTTTTTTCCCTCATCCTGCTGTTGGTCATCCTCCATCCTTCTTCTCCTTCTCTTTATCTGTTTTCTCTCCACTCATCATCATCCTTTTCCTTCTGTTTTCCTTCCTATTTTCTTCCTGTCCTCCTTTTTATTCTCTTTCTGCTGCTTGTCCTCCTCTTCCTCATCCTCTCTTCGTCCTCCGCCCACTGCCCCTTTAAGCCGTGTCGTATTTCAGCTGGAGCTCGAGGGAACCGGATCCTCTCTGAGGGGGTTCTTCTGGCTCTCCCGCAGCTCATCCGTCCCCATTGTCCCTGTCCAATGACACCGACTGCCAGTTTCAGATCAAACCAGAATGAATGTATCCATGTTCACACGGGACATAATAATCACGTCACTTACACCGCAATAACAGTCGTCTCAGTCAGAGACGATGGAGACGGAGATCAGTTCATGCGGAGAAATGATGCGACTGCAGCTTTTAAAAACTTCCCATTTGAGGCTTTTGAGTGTTTGTTTTAATGTGTAATGAGCTGAAATCCGAAGCTTTTCTGCTTCGTTATGCAATAAATCAGTGATTCAGTCACAAACCGAAACCAGTTCCTAAAACACCCCCCCCAACCCACCCCACCCCACCCCACTCCGCCCAGGGGTTTCTTTATAAACTCCATGAGCAGATTAACAAACACTCTTGTTTCTGAACCCCCATCCCAGCTGCTGATCTGCAGCGCAACTTCAGTTTGATTGGTTTTTCTTATGCTTCGTTTTTATCTCCTCTAATTTGTCATTTGTTGTTTTTTTGTTTTGCCTGAATTTATTTTCAGTTTTATTTTTCGTTGGGTTTGGGTTTTGTTAGTTTTATTTTTCTTTGGGTTTTTTTTGTTTTGTTCGTTTATTTTTCGTTTGGGTTTGTTTGTTAGTTTTTATTTTTCGTTTGGTTTTGTTTGTTAGTTTTTATTTTTCGTTTGGGTTTTTTTGTTCGTTTTATTTTCGTTTGGGTTTTTTGTTGGTTTTTGTTTTGTGGGTTTGTTTTGTTCGTTTTATTTTCGTTTGGGTTTTTTTTTGTTCGTTTTATTTTCGTTTTGGGTTTTTTTGTCGTTTTTTTTCGTTTTGGGTTTTGTTTTGTTCGTTTATTTTTCGTTTGGGTTTTTGTTTTGTTTGTTTTATTTTTCGTTTGGTTATTTTTTCGTTTTTTTTTTTTTTTTCGTTTTGTTTTGTTTGCCTGTTTTAATTTTTTATTTGGTTTTTGTTTAGCGAATTTTTTTGTCTTGCCTTTCATTTTGCTTTTTCGTGTTTTGTTTGTTTTTTATTTTTGGTTTGGGTTTTGTTTCGCTTGTTAAAATTTTGTTCCTTTTGTTTTGCCGGTTTTTTTACTTTTAATTATATTTACTACTAAACTCCATATATTTCTTTTGCAAATTGCAGAAAAATATCGCAAAATCAAACAAACAGCGTTTTTTTTTCTAATTTATTTTAGTTTTAATTTTATTTTTTTTTTTTTAGAATTTTTGAAAATTCTGGCCACATAAACTTCTGTAAAATCTTGTAGAGACTAAAATTCCGACTTTCTGCTTGCCGACTTTATCGGGGGGGTTTGTAGGTTCAGAAAAGTCAGTCAAACAAACAAACTCATAGTTACGATCAAAACAAAATGGCCGACTTCCTTTTCCAAACAGCAAACTTTTTTTTTTTACTGTTGATGCCCTTAAATAAAATTTGTGCATTAACGATCCGACTCGTTATATTTTAAACAAAAGTCCTGAAGCGAGCCTGAAGCTGATTGGTCAATATTTAGACTTTTGAGTAAAACAATTCAGAAAGGTACTGAATTCGACCTCTGGTTCAGATTGCGAACGTAACTTTTGGAGAATTGCTCGAGGACAATCGCAGCTACTTGATTGGTGTATCTATTTGTTATGTTCTGTATATTGAAGGTCGGGTTGTGAAAACGGTTCTCACAGGCACTCGTTCATGTATCGGAAAAACTCTGGACTTGTTCAAACCTGCGTGTCAGATATGTTAGACCGCAACCTGCCCTGATCGCCCTTCAACCATAAAGTTCAGCAGGAGGTGAATCCAGACAAACCTGTTTACTGAGGACAATGTTCTGTAGAGTCATCTAACACACACACACACACACACAGATAAGAGCGTGTATAATGGAGGGGGGTGTTAGTGCTGCGTTAATGCTCTCACCGCTGTAGAAAGACCTCCTGTTGATGGAAAGCGTGGGATGAAGTATAGACTGATTCTGTACATCAGAAAACACTGATGGGGACCATAAGGAACCTCCAGTATGTCCCTCTCTCCCCAGTCTCTTTATCTTCTCCTGCACACACTTTGGCTGTTGCAGACTTTTTGTCCAGTCTGTTATTCTCTATCTTGTTCCTTCATTCAGTTTAGTCTCTCTCTCTCTCTCTCTCTCTCTCTCTCTCTCTTCGATCTCTTATATTTACTCGAGTCTGATCTCTTCTATAAGTCGGTCTTCTTTACCGGAGTTTCTTTGTTTTAATAGAACAAAATTCTATTTCCTCAGTTTAGTTTAATGTAAAAATCCACAAGAAACGTTAGAATAAATAAATGTTAAATCCTTAAATAACCGAACTGAAAAAGGGGGGCGACACCTTCATTCGTTCTTTTATTCGTTTTATTGGCGTCTCAATAAATATAAATAAAATGGAAACTTGGGTTAAACTAAATTCCATAGCATGTCATATTTCACCTCAGTTTTATTATAAACTTTCCCTAATTAACATCACAGTATAAAATAAACATCACTTCTATAATAACAGGGAAAAATCTGCACGGGTTCACACACACACACACACACACACACACACACCCCTTACAGCTCAGAGTAACTGCTGCTCAGCAGATCCGGAGTGTCACTAAGAATATCCTGTAAAACCAGTACTGCCGCTCGTCTCTCTCTCTCTCTCTCACACACACACACACCACACACACCACACACACACACACACACACACACACACACTGCAGGACTGTGTATTGAAAGTGAAAGTAAAATGTGGTGTTTAAATACGATATATTAATCTCACCCCCCCCCACCACCACCACCCACTTTATCGCTAGCAGCTCCGCCATGCAGGAAAATTACAGACAAACAAAAGCATAGAAAAATGTCCTTCACCTGTATGAGATACCTGACCTGCAGGACGGGACAGGACAGGACAGGACAGGACATTAGCCTGACGGGAAGACACAATAACGCCGGGCCAGTGATTTTCTGTCTGCTGTTTTTTTTTTTTCTTTGCAGTCTGTCTGTTCTTACTTACCCTGTCTACAGCCTTTATTTTCTCTGTCCTCTCTCATTCTCTCTGTCTCTTTTCTTTTTTGTTCTCTCTCTTTTATTTGCTCTCTTGCTCTTCCTATCCCTCTCTTTCTCCCCCAAAAACTCTCTCTGTCTCTCCCATTCTCTCCTTCCTTTGTTCTCTCTCTTCCTCTCATTTGCTCTCTTTCTTTCTTTCGTTCTCTCTCTTTTATTTGCTCTCTCTTTCTCCTCCAAACTCTCGCTCTCTCTCTCTCTTTTTCTTGCTGTCTTTCTCTTTTTCTCTGCTCTCTCACTCTCCCTCTCTTCCTCTGCTCTCTCTTTTTCTCTCTGGTGTTAGGTAATCGGCCATTCAGAATTTTCTGGCACTGTGCTATTACTTAGAAGCCGCTCGATATGTTCAGACGTGTGTGTGTGTGTGTGTGTCTCCAGGGTGTGTGTGTGTGTGTGTGTGTGAGAGAATGTTAACCTGCATTAGCACATAGCTGAACTCGGTTTATACCTGCACTCTGCTTCAGACCTTAAAAGTTAGTGTTGCGCAAGAGTTTGTCGGAGCAGTGCATGATGGGATTGGAGCAGTGCATGATGGGATTGGAGCTCTGGTCTCCCGCCCGGTTACAGTACCGGAGATGCTCCGATTCCAACATCTGAACATTAACCGGTGTGTGTGTGGAATTCATCAGTCAAAGAATTCACTAATAATTACATTTGATAACTCATTTAGTTGGTTAATGAGTTAGTTAGTTAGTTAGTTAGTTTTAGTTAGTTTAGTTAGTTAATTTCTCCGCTGATGTCTGAGCTGCCACCCGTTCACACACCAGTTAATGTTCACAATGAAAGCAGCAGAGAAAAACTCATCCATTCATAAGTGTTAATTAGTGATTCAGTAAAGTGATGTTTAATAATACAGTCGAGTTAAAAGCAGTGATTATTCCGAAATATAAAACAAAGAATTAAAAATGTTTATATAAATAAATAAATAAGAATCTGTAAAAAGATGTTATTTATTAATTATCAAAGCCTGTTAAATATTTGGAAAAATTAAAATGTTACAATTATGAAAAAATGGGGGTGTTTTTATAAATTATATTTACAATAAAAGATTAGTAAAAACCTCATAATTAAAACTAATTTACTGATTATTATTTCTTCTCTTTTTATGAAAGGTGTGTGTGTGTGTGTGTGTGTATTTGTGATGGATGTAGAGCGCTCGGATCAAAAAAACAGTTTTCCCGCCAACATAGGGTTTCATAACACACACACACACACACACACACACACACACACACACACACATATTATGTAACTGTGGAGTAGAGAGTGGGCACAGACCAGCTGTGTTTTGCGTCAACAACCAACCAGAAGCCTTCTATTACACGCATACACACACGCACACACACACACACACACACACACACACACTTATTTAGACAGGCTAAACTGTAAGTCCTCAGGCTACAAGCTTAAATATAAGAGTGTGTGCTTTTGCTGCATGCATTGCCTAACACACACACACACACACACACACACACGCACACACACTAACTGTAATATGTCTGTAATTGTTTCAGTAATAAAAGGGTTAGAAAAAATCAGTAATTAATACAGAGTTCAGTAATAAAACAACACACACACACACACACACTTACACACACTTACACTTACTTATTAAAGACAGACAAGCCAAATCCACTGAAAGACGCATAATTTATGCAGATGTGCTGTTGAATTCTGGATTCTGATTGGTCAGAGGGACAACGATTAGACTGACTTGGATTTTTTTTACCGGATAAAAGCCACGCTTCATCTGTCTGTTTATGTCTGTCTGTCTGTTTACACGCCTGTTCTTATGTCTGTGTTTCTTTTCTGCTTGTCTGTCCCTCTATCTGTCTTATTCTCTTTGGTTTAGCTGCCCATCCATCTGTCTGTTCTGTCTTTATGTCTGTCCATCCCTGTCTGTTATTCTGTGTGTTTGTCTGACTGTGTATGTTTGTTTGTCTGTCTGTCTGTCTTTATACATGCCTGTCCGTTGTCTGTTCTTATGTTTGTGTCCATTGTCTGATTGTCTGTCCCTCTATCTGTCTTTATTCTCTTTGGTTTACCTGCCTGTCCATCTATGTGTCTGTCGGCCCTTCTATCTGGATGTCCTTTTGTCTATCTATCTGTCTATGTGTCTCTCTGTTTGTTTGGCCGTCTCTGTCTGTTCTTCTGTGTGTTTGTCTGACTGTGTATATTTGTCTGTCTGTCTGTTTGTCTGTCCTTCTGTCTGGTTGTTGTATTGTGTTATATGCTATGTTTTTTTTGTTTTGTTTTTTTTTTCTTATTTATTTTGAGATAAAATAAGAATTAAAGACGCACTTTTGGCCGGTCATGTGACGCCTCTTGTCCGGCTTCTGATTGGTCCATCTTTTTCCTGCAGCGTTGAATACGGTGGCGCTCGCGGGGAAGTTCTCTTTCCCGGACGTTATCCGAGCCGCAGACCTGCAGAGCAGAACGGAGTCTAAGAATAGAGAGACGTCCTGGTTTTTGGCGCTCCGAATCGGGAAACATGATTCTGAGCCGAATGTGGAGCTGCTGATGGGACAGTATTCCGGCGTCTGCTTTATCATCACATTCTGTCTGAAATAACAATCGAATAGTTTATCACGAGACGAGTTCAGACTGGGAGGATGAAGGAGGAGTTTGTCTGTCTGTCTGTGTCCCTTTGTCTGTTAGTCTGTCCCTTTGTCTGTCTATATGTCTGTCAGTCCGATATGTCTATTCGTCTCCCTGACCCTTTTTTTCCCTCTGTCTTCTTATTGATGTCCTTTTCTATGTCCATCTCTTTATTTGTCTGTCTGTCCTCGGCCCGTCTCCAGGTCCGTCAGCATCTTTATTTCTGTCTCTTGTCTGTATGTTTGTCTCTGTCTACTGGAATTCAGGAAATGAGTACTGTGTGTGTGTGTGTGTGTGTGTGTGTGTGTGTGCGTGCGTGCGTGTGTGTATATGTGTGCGTGTGTGCGCAAAACAGATTTTCAGGAGATTTATTTCTGAGATAGATGGATGGATGGAGGGACGGCCGAACGGATGAAAAGGCAGGATGGCGGAGGGGACAGTTGTGGAATTTTAAGGACGACACCTGTTGGATTCCAGCCACTAATAATTTTGAATGCTTTTTGTCGGACACCTGGCATCTGTGTGTGTGTGTGTGTGTGTGTGCGCGCAACAAGTAGCATTTCTGTCCTCCCAGGCTGGACCCTTATGCCAGAGTGTCAGTTTGACTTTTCTCGGATAATTAATTATCCTCATTTCACACTGCTACGAAGATGCCATGGAAACAGAGCGACAGATGGAGGGATGGGAGGAGGTGGAGGGATGCAGGGATAGGAAAGAGATGTAGTGATAGGAAAGGGATGAAAGGGGGTGAAGGGATGCAGGGGTAGGAAAGGGGTGAGAGGAGGTGAAGGGATGCAGGGGTAGGAAAGGGGTGAGAGGAGGTGAAGGGATGCAGGGGTAGGAAAGGGGTGAGAGGAGGTGAAGGGATGCAGGGGTAGGAAAGGGGTGAGAGGAGGTGAAAGGCAGGGATAGGAAAGGGATGAAAGGAGGTGAAGGGATGCAGGGGTAGGAAAGGGGTGAGAGGAGGTGAAGGGATGCAGGGGTAGGAAAGGGATGAGAGGAGGTGAAAGGATGCAGGGATAGAAAACGGATGAGAGGAGGTGAAGGGATGCAGGGGTAGGAAAGGGGTGAGAGGAGGTGAAAGGATGCAGGGATAGAAAACGGATGAGAGGATGTGAAGGGATGCAGGGGTAGAAAAAGGGGTGAGGAGGTTCAGGTGAAAACAGGATGAGGGATAGAAAACGGATGAGAGGATGTGAAGGGATGCAGGGGTAGAAAACGGATGAGGATGTGAAGGGATGCAGGGGTAGGAAAGGGGTGAGAGGAGTGAAAGCAGGGATGCAGATGGAGGTGAGAAAATGCAGGGTGATGGGATGTGAAGGGGGAGGGGTGCAGGGGTAGGAAAGGGGGGTAGAGGATGAGAAGGTCAGGGCAGGGGTAGGAAAGGGGTGAGAGGATGGAGGGTGCAGGGAGGAGGGGTGAGGATGTGAAGGGATGCAGGGGTAGGAAAGGGGTGAGAGGATGTGAAGGGATACAGGGATAGGAAAGGGATGTGAGATGAGTAATGGGTAAGGACGCCGTCCAATCAAGAATGTTTGTGTACACCTGTAGAAGAAAGACTCCTTGTCCATGTCCTGCCTGTAGAGTAGACTGACTAAAGGATCGTCCAATCACGAGCAAGCATTCTGGAATTCTGATTTTTTTTTTTATCCAGACTACTTGGTTCATTTCATCCACAATTCTAAGTCTTTAGTTTTTTATGTGTCCCCCAGTTTAGCTAATAAACCTGTAGAGCTACCAAAAAGACAAGACATGTGGCGGAGGAATTCTGGTCATTCCCGTCATTCCCATAATCATTCCAAACCTTGATCCAGTTGTGTCCTCATCCAGTTGTGTTTTAAAGACGGGGAACATAAACAGGTGTGTGTGTTCTGGAGAGGGACAGTTTGGTCTTGCAGAGGGATGAGTGGGTGTGTCTTAGAGAGGGCAGAAAGACAGTTGTGTTTCCTTTAGAGGGATAGGTGTCTTGGGTGTGTCTTGGGGATGGACAGGTGGATGTTTCTTGAAGAGGGCTGATGGACAGGTGTCTGTGTGTTGAAGAGGAACAGATGGACAGTTGGATGTCTCACACTCAGCCAGATTAATTTTTTATTGTAGTAGACACGCCCACAATGCCATATTTGGACTTGTCTCTGTCTCACGTCTTTGGACACGTCTCTGTGATGAGTTTGTTTTATATGAATTCCTGCACCCTCGTGTGTTTTGTATACAGTAAAATGTGTGTGTGTGTGTGTGTAATTAGCTTCACTAGTGTAATAGACAACAAACAGACACACACAGCTAAAGTTTCCCCTAAAGCATATATTCTTTTTTTTTATTCTAATATACATGATATTTCCATATATAGTGAGTGTTTCTGTCTCTTTCTCTCACACACACACACACACACACACACACACACACACACACACACACCTATCAGTGTGTTCAGTAATCTCGGTAAAGTAACCCTAGGATGATAAAATCCAGTGTCTGTGTTAGAGTGTATCAGACACCAGTGTTACTGTCTGATAAACACACCACCCCTGTGTGTGTGTGTGTGTGTGTGTGTGTGTGTGTTCCCTAATGCCGCACTTATACCTCAGGGTAAAAAGGATTATCGTTTTCTGTCTGAAAATAAAAGAGACAGACAGACAGACGGATGATAAAGCAAAAGTGGCAGAAAGAAGGAAGACCAATAGAGGTAGAAAGGAGGAAGAGAGACAGAAACACAGACAGATATAAAAAAGGACAGGGAAAAAGATAGAGAATAAAAGAAAAGGCGTGGAGAGAGACAACAGACTTTTAAAAAAGACAGACACGTGGATGAGAAAGAGAAATAAATAAATAGATGGTTGATGAATGGAGGCCAAAAGAGAGTGAAAAAGTGCAAGATGGAGACATCAGATATTACAGAGAGACAGATGGTGAGGGAATGATCGAGAGAAAAGGCGGGGAGAGACACCTAAAAATGTAAAAGAAACAAATCAGAAGAGCGAAAAACAGAAAAATGGACAGAATATGAATAAAAAGAGATGAAGAGAGAACATAAACAGATAGAGAGAGAGAATATAGACGGATAAAGAAGAGAGAAAAGACAGATGGAGAGAGTATTTAGACAGAGAGCAAAGAAGACAGATTGATGAGAGAGAAGACTGATAAAAAAGAGGAAAGACAGAAGAAGAAAAAGAAGGACTATTGTTATTGAAGAAGAGAGAATATTGTTAGGTTAAAAAAGGGTAAAACAGAGAGAGAGAAGAAAGACGGGTAAATAAGGATGATAAGATAGAGACACAAACACAACGGCAGATAGAGAGACCAAAAGAGATGGACATAGAGAGAGAGAGAGAGAGAGAGAGATAGTGTGTATGAGTATAAATGTGGAGCAGCTACAGTATGTGGGTCAGGACTCTAGTGTACTGTGTGTGTGTGTGTAGCCCAGATTACAGTGAGGACATCATCTCTCTCTCTCTCTCTCTCTCTCTCTCTCTCTCTCTGCACTCAGGGAATTACTAATGAGCCGCAGTTTGGGGACGTGACCTTATTCTCTCCACGTGAGAGACCTTATTCTCTTCTCTAACACCCCTTCTGTTTCACCTGTGTGTGTGTGTGTGGGGGGGGTGTAGTAACACCCTGGACCCGAGGAACAAAGACAGTCTATATATAACGGCCGCCAAAAATATTGGCACCCTTACCATAGGAACATAGGAATACCTAAACGTCATCATACACTCAGATTATGTTTTGATCGAACCCCTGACATTTATTGGTCTGATCCCCATCCCAGGGCACGACCCTGCTTCCTGTGCTTATGCACGTGTGTGTGTGTGTGTGTGTCGTATTTGTACACACCCGCGCAGGGCTTTGGCTGGAAAAGGTTTCACTTCCTGTATATGAATCTCAGGAGAATATTTATTTTTAAGAAAGCATCACTCGGCAGTCCTGAAGTCTGAAGGTGCGACTGATGGAGTTGATGGTAAACACTGGTGTTGTGGTGTTTTGTTGGATTGGGTGGGAGGCAGACGGAGGAACTGCGGCTTTTCCTGTAGCGGAAAAGAGGAAGGAAGCCATCTTAACGTAACGGACAGGACACACGCCCTACACCCTGACTCCCACTCGCGACTCCGCTGTGATAGCCAAACACTGTGTTTAAACACGTCCTCGACTCCCACAATGCACCTCCCAGAGTTCCGAAATCACATACTACTCAAGTTCATACTAAAGGTTTTTATTATTAGATAAGCCCCGCCCCCCACACTGCCTCCTGCTTTTCATACTTGTTCCTTTAGAGGAGGAAAAGTTCACCTGTTATTCTTTAAAGGGTGCTATTTAAAAATTTCATCATCAGCTTTGGGTCCCATGAATGAGTCCTGGCGTGTGTTGAGCTGGACTGTAACCTGTGTGTGTGCGTGTGTGTCTGCTGCTTCCTGTGCTTGTGTAAACAGGACGTTCTCGCAGGACCTCGGCTGGGGTTCCAGGATTCATTCTGGCGCTGTCCTCTTGTTCCATCCCCCCTCAAACACACCACACCCATGCACCCCTTCCTCGCTCCGTTTTGCGCGTGTTAAGGTGGAGGGACTCTGTCTCGCCTTGACGATCAGGGACCCAACGGTCAATGTTCCTCTTTCCGACTTTCTCGCATTGTCCCTTTTTTTTAAAAAAAACTGTTCATTCCTGTTTGGAGAATAAGAACTATACAATCACATGGGTGTTCCATCACTGTCCAGACCTGGAGATAGGGCAGTGCATGTGCGGATGGGTGTGTCTGTGTGTGTAAGTGTAAGTGAGACCTTTAGAGATTAAATGAGTGTCAGTTGGTGCTCTAAAGCAGTGGTTCCCAACTTTTTTGTCTGAGACCCATTTTTCCCCCAAGAAAATATTTTAGGACCCCATCACGTTTGATGATATTATCGCGCTTGATATTTCCAGTATTCCAGGTCTCTTCCTTACCTGAGGTCGAGTATGTCTGGGTCATTACTACCAGCTGCTGAAGGTAAATCGGTGACATTCTTGTTTTTGTGGAATACAAATTCCAACCAGGGGATCGTGGATAACATTAGCTAATGCAATATGATGGTTCTTTTTTAAAATATGCTCCCCCCACCCCCCCCCCCCCCCCCCCCCCCTAACTACCCCCCCCCCCCCCCCCCCCCCCCCCCCCCCAACACACACGCACGCACAGAGCTCGCTAAAGCCCCCTTGTGGGTTGGGACCCCCTTGTTGGGAACCACTGCTCCAATGTACAAATCAAATTTGATGTAAACATTATACAGGTACAGGGCTATGTAAAAAATATCGATATTGATAGCTATCGCGATATTTTTTTTTTTATAATAGTGTATCGATAGTTCAGTCGTTCTATATTTGTCAAACGACTTCCTGTTTCGCTCCTGTACTCGTCACATATGGTTATCGTCTTAGAAGCAAACATGGTGGAAAGAAATATGTAATACTTTATTAGTATTGCAATTAAATTTTAATTGCGTTATATCGCATTATGACCCATATATCGTGATATGTATGATACCGTGAGGCCCTTGCCAATAAAACAGCTCTAGCCATTTAATTTGCAGCATTTGCTAGACGTCCTTATCCAGAGTGACTTACATTTATCTCATTTATACAACTGAGCCATTGGGGGTTAGGGCCTTGCTCAGGAGCCCAGCAATGGAGCTGGGTGGAGCTGGGAATTGAACATACAATTTTCGGGTTGGTAGTCCAACAACTAAACCATGAGCCACCACTTCCCCTGATACTTTAGCCCAGCCCTTTGGAATATATACGAGAAAATCACGAGACCCACCAACATCCAAGTGACCAGAATAACGAAGCGTCGTTACTCACCTCAGCCGTCATCCTATAGTCCAACCTTTGGCACTTAAATTCAGGGATTGTGTTTAGTTGTGTTTTTGTGGGTGTGGCCTCATCAGGATCATTGTATACATGTCATTTGACCGCTCCTCCTTATCCAAACCATTTTGCTTTTCTTTTTATCCAACTATGCAGTTGTGCTAGGAATTAAACCCACAATCTTTTGATCAACAGGCCAACACATTAACCACTGAGCTATTATAATTAAAATAACTCCACATGGCTTTAGCTTAACTCACTGAAAACGAGCAGGTTGATTATTCATTTCCGCGAGTGGCTGGCAGGACGCGGTCTCGTTGAGGTGAGGTCTCGACCGAGTAGAATGAACACACCAGGACGTGTTGACCCTGTTGAACTGCTCTTGTCCGTTTTTGGCACTTGATTGTGTAATCAATTCCCGGCTATTAAACAGGGTTTCCTTTTTAGCGGGAGACGGAAAACACCACTATGTTGCCTGCTTTTACAATCAAGTTAAGGAGGTATTGGATTGGAAAAAGGATAAAAGCAAATGTTGGTTTAGAATGTGCAGAAAACTAACCCTAAACTTGGTTTATTCATTCGGACCTTAAGCTATTTGGCATTTTGGTGGCTAATATATGATGTTGGACGAGATGTGTTAGAAATGCCTGCACAGGCAGACTGCAGGCCGTGGCTCGATGTCTGTTTATTTAATGTTGCTTATCTTTGTGTCCCGCAGGAAAGCCGTACAACATGGCAAGTTTGGAGCGTGTGCAGCTCTCTGGGACGTACAACGTACGCAAGGGCAAATTACAACTACCCGTGAACCGGTGGAGCCGCCGACACGTCATCTTGTGTGGCACCTGCCTAATGGTGTCATCGATTAAAGCAAGTCACGCAGGCAAAATGCACATCCTGCCCCTGATCGGGGGAAAGGTAACGTCTTTGAACTGTTCAGAATTCATTGGGAAGAGGGTTTAAGATACACATACTACATTTAACTAGGGGCAATAGTACACTTTCTCAAAAATAAATGTTCTGCCCCTGATCAAAGAAAAATGTTTGTTTGTTTAAAATGCACATCCTAATTGATGGAGTGGAATCCTAATTTGTGGAACTTTACAGTTTGCCTTTCATTGTGAGAAAGATAACACAGGAAATGGTTTAGGATGAAATGTACATATTGGTTTTACTGGGGGCAGTAGAGCACCTTCAGCTAATGAAATTGTGTGTTCTGCCCCTGATTTAGAAGAATAGTCCCCTTAAATTGTTGAAAATGCATATCTTGCCCCTGTTTAATGAGCGGCAATGTTGCGCCTTGATGTAGTTAAGGGTAAGGTCACATCTTACTTTGGTAAAAATAGTTTCAGGCAAAGGTAAAGGTCTTCAACTATGAACGCAGGTTCTGCCCTCCACTCTGGTATCCCCCTGCTGAGGATGGGTTCCCCCATGAGTTAAGATTAATACCTAACTCGGCAGGTGGGCAATCTCTGTCCTGGATGGTCGGTGTCCTGCAGAGTTTAGCTTCAACTTGCCTCAACACACTTACCTGTAAGTTTTAAGTCTATCTAGCAAGATCTTGATTAGTTGGTTCAGGTGTGTTTAATTAGGGTTAGAGCTAAAGGTGCAGGACACCCCGACCCTCCAGGATCGAGATTTCCCGCGCCTGACCTAACTACATGCTAAGAAAGTGATGAATTGGCTTCAACACTGGGCTGTAAACTTATCTGCCACCTTACCTCTTTACCCACCTTTGCCCTTCACACGCAATGCTACTTGCTGTTCTTCTCTTCTGGTTAGATCCGGTTAGAAAGTGCATTTGTTCAGCTGTGTGTCCTTTGACCCAATGACAATATAGTTTAATCTAATCACTTTTACGGCTGCTTGACATGCCGTCCAGGTAGACACTAGTTCAAAAATAGGTCAAACTTCCAATTGGGAAATGAAGGTTGTTTGGCATGTACTAAAATTAAACGTAAATCAGTTGAAGTGTATTTCAACTAATGTATCGATACTCAGGGTTAGAATATCGATACATAGCCATGAAATAAAATATCGCGATTATTAGCTCTATTGATACTGTTACACAGTCCTAATATGCTACATGTTTGTGTGTAATTTTGAAAGCTTAGGCAGTACAGTGAGGGGAATCAGACTGTAATTTAGATTTATTCTAACACTAAGAGACATTATGTATAATAAAACATCCAATAAAAACACATTTCAAAAAAGTTATAAACTAATTTGCATTTCTAAGAGTGAAATAAGTATTTGATCCCCGTCGATCGATTTCTGGCTCCCAGGTGTCTTTAATACAGGTATCCAGCTGAGATTAGGAGCATGCAGGGTCACTCTTCTAAGCTTGTTACCTGTAAAAAGACACCTGTCCACAGAAGCAATCCACCAATCAGATTCCAAACTATGTACCACTTGGTCTCCACTATGACCAAGACCAAAGAGATGTCCAAAAATGTAAGGGTCAAGATTGTAGACCTGCACAAAACTGAAATGGACTACAAGACCATCGCCAAGCAGCTCTACGAGAAGTTGACATCAGTTGGTGTCACACAGTTATTCACAAATGAAAGAAACACAAAATAACTGTTAATCTGTTAATTGCTAGTTTGGAGCTCCATGTAATCTCACCTCCTGGAGGTACAATGATCATGAGAACGGCGAGCAATCAGCACAGAGCTACACAAGAGGACCTGGTCAATGATCTCAAAGAAGCTGGGACCAAGAACCCTACTGGTAACATAAAACACTGAAGAACTGAAAACCTGCAGCATCACAAGGTCCCCCGGTCAGGAAAGCCCATCTACAGACCCATCTAAAGTTTGTTAATGAACATCTGAGGGATTTAGAGGAGAACTGGGTGAACGTGTTTTGTGGTCAGATGAGACCAAAATCAAGATCTTTGGCATCAACTCAACTTGTCGTGTTTGGAGGAGGAGGAATGACTGCCTAGAACACCATCAGCACCGTCAAACATGGAGGTGGAAACGATACGCTTTAAGGCTGTGTTCTGCTCCTGAGGAGACACGACCAACTTGGCTTGCTTTGTGAAGGGGGTCAAATATTTATTTCACTCATTAAAATTCCAGTCGATTGATCTCGTATAACACTTATATATGTTTATAACCTGTTTGAAATGTGTTTCTGTTGTTATTCTGTTTCTCATTGACAAACGTACCAAATCAGCAGGAGATCAGATCATTTTTCTCTCTCACTGTATGTGGAATTTTATTCGATAAAATGGTTCTGGGCGGTTAAAACTGGCTGCTTTACATTTATTATATTTAATACATTTTCTAATACTAATTTCTAGTTTTTTTTTTGTGTGTGTGTGTGTGTGTGTGTGTGTGTGTGTGTGTGGTGTGTGTTGTGTGTAGGTTGAGGAGGTGAAGAAACACAGCCACTGTTTGGCCTTCAGCTCAGCTGGGCCTCAGAGTCAGACCTACTACATCAGCTTCGACAGCTTCACAGAGCACCTGCGCTGGTACCGTCACGCCGCCAAGGTGTGTGTGTTTCATCATGTGTGCCCCCCTCTTTCTTTCTTTCTCTCTCTCTCTCGCTTAGTATTTATCTGCCCCCTCTTTCTTTCTTTCTCTCTCTCGCTCTGTATTTCTCTGCCCCCCTCTTTCTTTCTTTCTTTCTTTCTGTCTCTCTTTTTCTCTCTTCTCTCTCTCTCTCTGTCTTCTCTGCTTACTCCCTCTCTTCTTTTCTGACTCTCTCTCTTTCAACTCTTTCTCTCTCTCTCTCTCTCTCTCTCGCTCAGTATTTCTCTGCCCCCTCTTTCTTGTCCTTTCTTTTTTCTGTCTCTCTTTTTCTCTCTTTCTCTCTCTCGTCTCTCTGCTCCCCTCTTTCTTTCTGCCCTCTCTCTCACTCTTTCTTTCTTTCTCTCTCTCGCTCAGTATTTCTCTGCCCCCTCTTTCTTTCTTTCTCTCTCTCTCGCTCAGTATTTCTTCCCCCTCTTCGTTCTTGTTCCTCCTTTACTCAGTATTTCTCTGCCCCCTCTTTCTTTCTTTCTTTCTTTCTGTTTCTCTCTTTCTCTCTCTCTCTCTCTGTCTTTCTCTTCCCCCTCTTTCTTTCTGACTCTCTTTTTCACTCTTTCTCTCTCTCTCTCTCTTGCTCAGTCTTTCTCTGCCCAGTCTTTCTTTCTGACTCTCGGTCTCTCTCTTTCTATCCCTCTTTCTCTCTGACTCTTTCTTTTTCTTTCTGTCTCTCTGCCCCCCCCATTTCCCTCTTTCTTTTTCTTTCTGTCTTTTTCGGCCCTTCTCTTTTTCTCTTCCTTTCTCTGACTCTCTCTCCGTCTCTCCAACTCTCTCTTTCTCTCTCTCTTTCTGACTTTCTCTCCCTCTCTCTTTTTCTTTTTCTCTTACTCTGACTTTTTTTCTTCTGTCTCTCTCTGCCCCCATTTCCCTCTTTCTTTTTCTTTCTGTCTTTCTCTGCTCTCTTCATTCTCTTACTTTCTTTTCCTCTCTCTTTCTCTCTCTCCCTCTTTCTGACTTTCTTTCTGACTCTCCCCCTCTCTCTTGTTCTTTTTCTCTCACTCTCTTATCTTCTTTTTTTTTTCCTGACTCTCTCTCTCTCACTCTCTCTCTTCTCTCTCTCTCTCTCTCTCTCTCTCTCTCTCTCAGATGGTGTCTTCAGAGGATCAGTTCGGTGGATCTGTCCTGTTGTAGTCTGGAGAAACTTCCTCCTAACCTGCTCTACAGCCAGGACCCTCACCACCTCCAACCTAAAACACAACTTCCTCCCCGCCGACGAATCCACTGCAGCAGCTCCAGAGGTGTGGTAATACATACCACACACACACACACACAACACACACACACACACACACACACACACACACGGCAAACAGAGCTGTATTCATCCAACTGACAGTTTAATAAAGTGGGCGGGGCTACGTTTGGGTGGAGTGATGATGTGGATTTGTGTGTAAATTGATTGTGTATCAGCTGCTTAAAGTTTCTGTTGTTTTCAAATATTAAACGTTTAATTAACGATATTACATCATATTGTTATTGTTAGTTACACTGTGTGGTGTGTGGTGTGTGTGTGTGTGTTTTGTGTTTAGGACAGAGTATGTGGGTGGCCCCCTTTGTTTCTCTGTAAACACAATCTCACATACCTTAATAGTGTCCACTCCACTCCACTCTCTCCTCTTCATCTCCTCCTCTCCTCTCTCTGTCTCTCTGTCTCTCCTATCTCTCTCTCTCTCTCTCTCTCTCTCTCTCTCTCTCTCTCTGTCTCTCTCTCTCTCTCTTTCTGTCTCTCTCTTTCTGTCTCTCTCTCTCTTTCTCTCTCTCTCTCTCTCTGTCTCTCTCTCTCTCTCTCTCTCTCTCTCAGTTCTCTCTCTCTCTCTCTCTCTCTCTCTCTCTATTTAGCATGACAAATATGCACATTTGTATTTCCAAAGCACAGGTACAGAGGAACAGAAAAGAAACAGACATACAGATAAATACAGTATTAATAAAATATCAAAAATAAAATAAACATTAAAAGGTGTCTTTAATAGGAACGGTTCTAAAGTTGAAGAAAGAGAAATGTACATTGTCCTTATAGAAGGGTGTGCATGTGTGCATGTGGTGTGTGTGTGCAGTGTGTGTGTGTGTGTGTGTGTGTGTGTTTAATGACCTGGTCCCTCACTGTTCCTCATCAGGTGACAGGTGTGTGTGTGTGTGTGTATATATTGTGCTGCTAATGTGCAGGACAATTTGTCTGTCTCTCTCTCTCTCTCTCTCTCTCTCTCTCTCTCTGCCTGCCTATAGACAGAGACGTGATTGTTTTCTTTCAAAACCCTCAACCTTGTTTGTGACCGATTTTACCCAAGCACAAAAGCTTCAAAGCTCTTCGGCCCTCTGTAGGAGCAGGGCATGCTGGGTAAAAAAAAAAAAACAGACCGAATGATCGACAGTGCGATTGTAGTAGGATTGAGTCTTAGAGGTGTGTGTGTGTGTGTGTGTGTGTGTGTAGGAGGTATGTGATGTGATTTCTTCAACACACACTTGGGTCTCTCACTCAGTAATGCCAACTCTGTGTGTGTGTGTGTGTGTGTGTGTTAAGGTTCTCCCGGTTGCGGAGTCTCAACCTGTCCAATAATCAGCTGGGATCGTTCCCCCTGGCGCTAAGCTCCATCTCCACCCTCACCGAGCTCAACCTCAGCTGCAACTGCATCAGCAACCTCCACCCCAGTGTGGGCAACATGCACAAGTAAGGAGAAAGGGATGAATAATTGAACATAGATTTGATAAAACAATATGGGGGTTGATAGATGGATAGATAAAGGAATAGATAGATGGATAGATATATAGATGAATGGATTAATGTAGTGAATGGATGGATGTGTCGATTGATGAATAGCTGGGTGGGTGTTTGGATTTATGGATTATTGAATGGGTGGGTAGGCAGTTGGATGGATGGATAGATGGATAAGTTGGTAAAAGGGTGGGTAGGCGGATGTATGTATGGATTGATGGATTAGTGACTGTGTGGGTAGGCGTATGGATGAGTGGATGGATGTATGGATTGGTGAATGATTTAATGTATTATTGGATGGGTTGCTGGGCGGATGGATCGATCGCTGAATGGTTTGATGCATGCGTGGATGGATGGATGGATCCACGGACAGACGACAATAAATAGATGGGTAACACAAAGATGGCTTACTTGGATGGATGATTGTTTATATATATATATATATATTTTCATGGAGGATGAGTAGACAAAAAGAACAGTATGATGAATGAATGAATGTACAGACAGTCACAGAGTGCTTTATAAATCAGCATTGAGGTCTCTGAGGTCACATGACCACACGGTTTAGAGAAATAAACCCAGACTGAGAGGAACACAAACATCTCCTGAACACAGGTGTTTAATCACCTGGAACGACCTGAAATTCCTCTGCTGGTTTTACACTTAAGGGCCAATGCTGCCACCTACAGGTTCCTCTGTGTAACGTGCACACACACACGCACACACACTGAATGTGGCTTGTTGTTACAGAATACACACACTTCCTGTTTGTTCTGTATTTCTGTAAGCTAGTCACGAACAAAAAAAACACACTGCCTGAATTCAGTCATAAATGACTAGTGGTTTTTCTTTCTCTCTTAGCTTCGTTTTTTTTCTATGATGGTTATATAATGTGTCAAAGTATAATAGTTGCCTGGTTACCATGACGGTGTAGCTCATTTTACTAGCTTAGACCAGCTTATAGGTTCTCCCACTGATTATTTATTTGGAATGTATTTATAGTTTATAGCATTTTATATTGTGGCAAATCCCCGACGCAGCTAAAGTCATTAATTTCCCATTTTTCTCTAAAGTTAAGAAGATGGAAAAAAAGACACTGGTTGTTGAATTGCTAAAGACCAGAATAAGCGTTAATTTCTCCGAGACTGGAGACTCCTTCAGCAATCGTTAAATTAAACGGTTACTATAGAAACGTAGACGTAGAAGTGCATCAGCTTTAAATATATATATATATATGAAGTGTGTGTGTGTGTGTGTGTGCTGTTTCAGCTTACAGACTCTGCTGTTGGACGGGAACTTGTTGTCGTCCTTGCCGGAGGAATTGGGCTCCCTTCAGCGTCTCTGCTACCTCGGGTTGTCCTTCAACGAGTTCAGCGGCGTTCCGGCTGTCCTGGAGAGGTTAAGTGGCGTCGAGCGTCTCTGCATGGCCGGGAACAGAGTGGAGGAACTCACGCTGAAGTCCTTCCGCCTGCTGACCATCAAATACGTCGACCTGCGGTACACACACACACACACACACACACACACACACACACGAGCGTGTCCTTTTGAAACACCAATACCCTTTATTCGTCTCCACTCTCTCCAACAGAACAGAACAGTAATAAATCTGATATAAATATGTAATAAACCTGTTATAAATGCCGGAAAGAATTCTGACCCGATTAACCCATTAAAAAAAAAAAAATGAATATCTTGTCTTGTCTTGAGGCTGAGTTTATCCGCCGGTGCCGAAACACTGTTAGAAACTGGACTGCACTTATGTTGCTCGGAATCTGCTGATTTTATCATAAGCAAACACATAATGTCAGTGGGCGGAGCTTCCACTACAGCCAGATTTCAGATAAATTTGTCAGTTCAGCAGCGGTCGCATGAGACCAACACTTTCCTCACCATCGGGCTGGAGAATCCAGGACAGACTAGAAAGTAGAGAAAGAAAAAAGCACAAATATGAAGAGATAGTGAAAGAACTGGCAACCAGGTGAGTTGAAAAAGTTTCAGAAGGCGACAACTTGCGTGAAAGATAACAAGCGATTCTGGTCACATGTTGGTGATGTAGCGCGTTCTACTTCCTGCCAGCGATAATGGGAGAGCACCATCATCAAATTCTTTCTATACTTGATTATACATTTCTTTTTAATATATATATAAAGAAGTAATTTTATTCTTTCATTCATTCATTGCTCTTCTATACCTGCTTATTCCCTAATTTGGGGTCACAGGGATCTGCTGGAGTCTATCCCAGCCGTCTCTGAAAGGGTTAAAGACAGGAGGGGCACACCCTGGACAGGTCACAGTCCATCACAGGGCCACACACACACACACACACACTTACACACACTCTTATGAGCAGTTTAGAATCACAAATCAATCTAACCTACATGTGTTTGGACTGTGGGAGGAAACCGGAGAACCCGGAGTAAACCCACACAAGCACAGGGAGAACATGCAAACTCCACACAGAAAGACCCCTGCAGGGGAATCGAACCGGGAACCACTAAGCCACTGTGCTGCCCCAGTAATCACACAGGATGAAATTCTATATAAAGGAGCGCTGCAGTGGCTGAGCTGCATTATTGGAGTGTTTTAGAGGAACTCTTTCACTGTATAGTTCTACTGTATTTATTCATCCAAATCAGCTGTCGTGTGAAGGCAAAAGCGTTTATTTAACAGATCCACCATCAGAATTTGATGATGCAACCTGGTGGATATTTAATAATTAAGGGTGAATAATTAATTTATTAGTGTTAGCTCAAGGGTCAACATGTTGGACTGCTAATCGGAAGATCGTAAGTTCGACTTCCAAAACCACTAAGCTGCCACTGCTGGGCCCCTGACCGAGGCCCTCAACCCTCAACTGCTAAATGGAAGTCACTTTGGATAGCAAGGTCTACCACATGTCAGAATTGTAAAAGTGAATCCTTTTTTCACACCTCTTTTTTTTTTCTCTCTGGCACACTAACACATCTGTACAGACTCCAGCCAGATGTTGTGTTCTTATGTTCCTACTGTCAGAGTGGAGATTCCTTAAACCCCGAGCACTGGAGAGAGAATATTTCGCCATTATATTAAAAAATTCTACAACATCCACTGACGTGTGTTCCAACAAAAGAATAATCCGGATATGAAATCCTGCCGGCGCTGAAAGACACAAGCGTGCGGTGATCCATCAGACTGAGATCTGCTTTGGGTTCGGAAAGAAAGTAAGACCAAGTCAGCTGCTGGCAGACATATTGTTTTATTAATAAACAAAAAAAAGAACAAAAAACAAAAAAAAAAAAGGAGTCAAGTTAATAATCAGCTCTCAGCTAAAGCCGTGCGCTTTTACCGGAGAGACGGTGGACGGATGGAATCAGATGCAGCAGGTTTATTTAGACATGATGGACATAAATCCCAACAGTAATTCAGATCACCAGTCAGTCAGGAACAAACATAAACCCAGAACCAATCAACAAACAAAACAGGAAGCAAGGGGACAGGAAGCAAGGGGACAGGAAGCAAGGGGGACAGGAAGCAAGGGGACAGGAAACGACGGTCAGGAAGCAAC
>VCAZ01000091.1:240000-292500 GCA_005784505.1 Bagarius yarrelli
GTTTCTGTGGCAGTAGAGAAGCTCTGTACGGGGTGTTTGATGGAGACAGGAACGTGGAGGTGCCGTATCTTCTGCAGTGCACCATGAACGACATTCTGGCCGAGGAGCTGCACAAAACCAGGAGTGAGGAGGATTACATGACCAACACCTTCCTCGTCATGCAGAGGTGAACACACACACACACACACACACTTTGATGAGCAAGTCTGAAGTACA
Source organism: Bagarius yarrelli (assembly GCA_005784505.1). Lineage (NCBI taxonomy): Eukaryota > Metazoa > Chordata > Actinopteri > Siluriformes > Sisoridae > Bagarius > Bagarius yarrelli. The sequence continues at coordinate 240,217 of VCAZ01000091.1, forward strand.
CCGTTTCTCAGTTCTCGTAGCTGAAAAAGGAAATAAAAATCTGACGTCGATGTATATTTTGCCAAATTTTTCTCTTCAGTTAAAGCTAACAGGTGCCAACATTGCCTTAAATGATGTACAACACACACACACACACACACACAGACACACATACATACATACATACAGACATACATCTGTTAAAATCTCTTGCATGATTCTTTAAAAATAACTAGAAACATGATACAACACGAGTCACGTCTGAAACTGAATACATTCCTACTATATAGTATACGTGATTAGTAGAATGTCCACATTCTTAGTATGGAAAAAAACAGCATGCAAAAATTCCTGGATATTTCGTTACTTCTCCAGGATTTTGGAGTACGCATACGAGAGAGACGACCTCATACACCGAAATTTGATGACGCAGCATGTTTAAAATAGCTTTAAATTTGTTATGACATTTTGTGTCACGTGTCAATGTCAATGTGACGTATTATTTTATTATATATATATATTATATATGTATATAATAGCTATTTTTTTTCTGTACATAATGGCTTGAATCCCGTAGATACTTGTGTTATGTGATTTCCGGCACAACATTTATTTATGTGAGATATATCAACAGTCCATTTCACTTCCTGTCCCTACAGGAAGCTGGGAACAGCCGGGCAGAAATTAGGTGGCTCCGCTCTTCTCTGTCACATCCGACACGATCCGACGGACCCGGCGGGCTGCTTCACGCTCACTGCTGCCAACGTGGGGAAGTGTCAGGCAGTGCTCTGTCGCGACGGTAAAGCCCTGCCGCTGTCACTGCTACACAACATCAGCCTGGAGGAGGAGTACAACCGCATCCGGCAACACAAAGCTATCATCACTGAGGTAAACTACCGCTAATATACCGCTATAAATAAACATCACTGAGGTAAACTATACCGCTAATATCTATAAATAAACCATCCCTGAGGTAAATTACCACTAATATCTATAAATAAACATCACTGAGGTAAACTACCGCTAATATCTATAAATAAACATCACTGAGGTAAACTACCGCTAATATCTATAAATAAACATCACTGAGGTAAACTACCGCTAATATCTATAAATAACCATCACTGAGGTAAACTACCGCTAATATCTATAAATAACCATCCCTGAGGTAAATTACCACTAATATCTATAAACAACCATCACTGAGGTAAACTACCGCTAATATCTATAAATAAACATCACTGAGGTAAACTACCGCTATATCTAATATCGCTAATACTATAAAAACCATCACTGAGGTAAACTACCGCTATATCTAATATCTATAAATAACCATCACTGAGGTAAATTACCACTAATATCTATAAATAAACATCACTGAGGTAAACTACCGCTAATATCTATAAATAAACATCACTGAGGTAAACTACCGCTAAATATAAATCTATAAACTAACATCACTGAGGTAAACTACTACCGCTAATATCTATAAACTAACATCACTGAGGTAAACTACCGCTAATATCTATAAATAATCATCCCTGAGGTAAACTACCACTAATATCTATAAACTAAAACTAAATAAACATCACTGAGGTAAACTACCGCTAATATCTATCTTAAATAAACATCACTGAGGTAAACTAAACTACCGCTAATATCTATATAAATAAACCATCACTGAGGTAAACTACCGCTAATATCTATAAATTAACATCACTGAGGTAAACTACCGCTAATATCTATAAATCACCATCACAGGGGTAAATTAATTACCACTAATATAAAACCTATAAATAACCATCCCTGAGGTAAATTACCGTTAACATCTATAAATAACCATCACGGGTAAATTACCGCTAATATCTATAAATAAACATCACTAAGGTAAACTACCGCTAATATCTATAAATAAACATCACTGAGGTAAACTACCACTAATATCTATAAATAACCATCACTGAGGGTAAATTACCACTAATATCTAATAAATTAACATCACTGAGGTAAACTACCGCTAATATCTATAAATAACCATCACTGAGGTAAATTACCACTAATATCTATAAATAAATTAACATCACTGAGGTAAACTATACCGCTAATATCTATAAATAACCATCACTGAGGTAAATTACCACTAATATCTATAAATTAACATCACTGAGGTAAACTACCGCTAATATCTATAAATAACCATCACTGAGGTAAATTACCACTAATATCTATAAATTAACATCACTGAGGTAAATTACCGCTAATATCTATAAATAACCATCCTTGAGGTAAATTACCACTAATATCTATAAATAACCATCACTGAGGTAAACTACCGCTAATATCTATAAATAACCATCCCTGAGGTAAATTACCGCTAATATCTAATAATAACCATCACTGAGGTAAATTACCACTAATATCTATAAATTAACATCACTGAGGTAAACTACCGCTAATATCTATAAATAACCATCCCTGAGGTAAACTACCACTAATATCTATAAATAACCATCACTGAGGTAAATTACCACTAATATCTATAAATAAACATCACTGAGGTAAACTACCACAAATATCTATAAACTAACATCACTGAGGTAAACTATCGCTTATGTCTATAACTTCTCATCATTGAGGTAAACTACCGCTAATGTCTATAACTTTTCATGCCTGAGGTAAACTACCGCTAATATCTATAAATTACACATCACTGAGGTAAACTACACCGCTTATATCTATAAATTAACATCACTGAGGTAAACTACTAACAATTACCGCTAATGTCTATAACCTCTCATCACTGAGGTAAACTACCGCTAATATCTATAAATAACCATCACTGAGGTAAACTACCACTAATATCTATAAATAAACATCACTGAGGTAAACTAAACTACCGCTAATATCTATAAATAAACATCACTGAGGCCAAACTACCCGCTAAAAATCTAAAACTTAACGTCACTGAGGCAAACTACCGCTAATGTCTATAACTTAAAACATTAGTAAGGTAAACGTCTGCTAATACCTTCAACTGTAAACTTTACTGAGGTAAACTAATGCTAATATCTTTCTCTCAACATCACTGAGCTGAACTATAGCTAATATGTTTAACTGTAAGCATTACTGAGGTAAACATTAGCTTCTTATATTTACCTTAAAAAAAATCACTGAGGTAAACTACTAATAAATTTAACTGTAAACATCACTGAGGTAAACTACCGCTAATATCTTTAATTATCATCACTGAGGCAAACTACCGCTAAAATCTAAAACTTAACGTCACTGAGGCAAACTACCGCTAATGTCTATAACTTAAAACATTAGTAAGGTAAACGTCTGCTAATACCTTCAACTGTAAACTTTACTGAGGTAAACTAATGCTAATATCTTTCTCTCAACATCACTGAGCTAAACTATAGCTAATATGTTTAACTGTAAGCATTTACCTTAAAAAAAAATCACTGAGGTAAACTACTAATAAATTTAACTGTAAACATTACTAGGGTAAGCTACCGCTAATACCGTTAACTTTTATTATTACTGAGGGAAGCTACAGCTAATATAACTGTAATTGTAAACATCAGTATAATAATCTACACCTTATATCTACCTGTAAACATCACTGTAAGCATCACTAAGAGGAAACTAATGCTAAAACCTTTAACTGTAAACATCAGTGAGGTAAACTACCACTAATACCTTCAACTGTAAATATCACTCACTAATAGCTTTAACTGTAAACATCACTGAGTTAAACTACCACTAATACCTTGAACTGTAAACATCATTTGCTAATACATTTAACTGTAAAATCAATGAGGTAAACTACCACTAACTGTGGTAACTGTAAAAATCATTTGCTAATACCTTTAACTGTAAACATCACGAGGTAAACCACTACTAATACCTTTGACTGTAAACATCACCGAGGTAAACTACCACTGATACCTTTGATTGTAAACATCACCGAGGTAAACTACCACTGATACCTTTGATTGTAAACATCACCGAGGTAAACTACCACTGATACCTTTAACTGTAAACATCACCGAGGTAAACTACCACTGATACCTTTAACTGTAAACATCACTGAGGTAAACTACCACTAATACCTTTAACTGTTAATATCACTGAGGTAAACTACAGCTAAGCATGGACACCTTTTCTTTTCTTTATCAGGATAACAAAGTAAACGGTGTAACCGACTCCACACGCATCATGGGCTACTCCTTCCTGTACCCAGCTGTGCTTCCACGGCCATATGTACACACAATCCCACTAACACCACGTGACGAGTTCTTCATCCTGGGCAGCCGCGGCCTATTTGAAGCATTGGAACCCTCCGAGGCTGTGGAGGCCGTACGCAAGGTTCCAGATCCACTCGCCGCTGCCAAGAAGCTGTGCACTCTTGCTCAGGCGTACGGTTGCACCGAAAGCCTGAGCGCTGTGGTGGTGCAGTTAAGCGTGACTGAAGACTGCTGCTGCTGCTGCTGTTGCTCGTCCTCTAGTGGCCTCCATACAACCCCACAGCCACCTCCTAGTCCTGGTCCTGGCACTGGCCTCTATCCACCCTCAGCTGGCATTCCACCTTCTTCCTGCAGTGAGATCAGCTCGGAGGTCAGCGCTTCAGAGATGAGCTCAGAAGTGGGATCCACCGCTTCTTCAGACGAGCCACCGATCCTTCTCCAGGAGGCACACCTTCACCTTCACCAACCTTCGAATCCAAACCCAAATCCTCGCCTACTCTCATGCTGCTCTCTTCACCCAATGCCAACTTCATCTGCCATCATGGCCGCCAATTCTGGCTCCTTTCAACGGCAGTTATCAAGTGCTACTTTTTCTAGCGCCCTCTCTGATAATGGCCTCGATAGTGAGGACGAAGAGCCCATTGCCGGCGTTTTTTCTAACGGCAGCCGACTCGAAGTAGAGGCAGACGTCCACTGCCTGCGCCTCCTGGCACCTCCACCTCCCCCTCCTCCTTGCACCCCTGAAATTCCAGATGACATGATACCTCCAGAACCAGAATCAACACCCGTCTTTAGCGAGCTTGAGAAAGAAGGGAAGCAAAGCGAGAAACCAGGAAACAACACGGCATCTGAAGCGTGGAGCAAAACCCTGTCGCGCCGCAGAGGCAATGGCTCGGTGGCCCCTCACGAGACGAGCCACAACCTGATCGAAGTAGCAGCTGAGGCGCCTTCTAAAAAGTCCGGTGGTTATTTCACAGCCCCTGCGATGCCCGATCCTGATGACCAGCTCATCATTCCACCTGAGCTGGAGGAGGAAGTAAAGGAGATAATGAAGCAGCATCAACAGGAGCAACAGAAGCCCAGCAAAAGCGATCAGCCTGCTGATTACTACGACACACCGCTGTAATGGCACATACCACAGAGAGCACGGTTTCCCAGCCGCAGGCTTGGGGTGTTTCTGCACTGAACAGTTCGATGTTTTCCCTGATGATTGCACAGGAAAGGGAGGAATATTAGCAAATTAGCTGAGCCAGGTTTTAACATGTTTCCACTGAGGTATTTCTGATGACTGAGACTGAAAAACCCTGCTGTATTTACCACGATGTCCACAAGTATTCCTTTCTGACTAGACGAAAAACTCCTTTTGTTTTATTAATTAGTAAGGAGGGTAGAGTTAGTGAAATTAGCTGTACTGGTCTATAAACTACTTGCACTATAGCGCAAAGTTTATACGCTACTCAAATAATACGTCTTTTTCTTCAATTTAGTTCCTGTTGATAATCCTGTTGCCTTTTTTGGTAGTTCAGTAGTAGCTTAGCAGTTAAGCTGTTGGCCTGCTTATCAGAAGATTGTTGGTTGAATTGCCAGAACAACCAATCTGCCACTGCTGGGCCCCTGAGCAAGGCCTTTAAACCTTAATTGCTCAGTTAGGAAAGAAGTTTTGTAAATGTAAGGTTTGCATTCAGACTTATAATTAACAATATTCAGGACACGATTCCAGGGCACTAAACATGGCAACATTGTGTTGCCTGGAGGCCACCAGATACCAAAGTGACAGCAAAGAATTATAACTTGGTATTTTGGGGAACGTTACAGTTGGGCCTCACAGTGTGGCCTCTAATTAACCATTTATTTAAGGAAATAATGTAATAACATTTTACTAACGGATCCATGTCGTGACTCTTGGGGGGTGATACGGGGGTATTATTATCAGTTACTGAAGCCACATGTTAGTCAATTTCCCTCTTTGTTATCAAGTTTGCTTTATAATTAATAAAATATATTGCTTTATATATAAAATAGTTATAAAGGAAACTTGATGACATTGAGGAAATTGACTGAAAAACTAACATGTGGCTATAGTAACTGATAATAATACCCCCTGTATCACCCTCCAAGAGTCACAACATGGATCCGTTAGTAAAATATTTTAATTTATTTCCTATATATATTTATATACCATAAATACATTCGAATTTATATAACAATCAACTGGTAGCCTCAGTACAGTAATTTCATTGTTACTTCTTAACCACCCGCAGAAGAGTTTCGTGAATTGTCTGATGACGCAACCATGCAGATCAGCGAGAACAGTTATAAAGTAATAATTAAGACTGTACTACAGCGGCATCCAGGAAGTACATGCGTTGTTTGTAGGTCGGATAAACGTTGTGCTATATGGTGCAGTAATTTATCGACCCGGACACATGGCAGCTCTCTATAGATTCCATTTAAGAGCCATTTTAAACAAAACGCACAGACACAAAAACACATCACCTTTACAGTGTGTTGTTCAGCAGTATCACATCCTCGTTACGCCTCATCCGTATCCACGGCGACGCACAAATCCATTCCCTGCAGTCCGAACCAATAGGAACCTTTTCCCCTTCCAGAGTCGACCAATAGGACGTCAGTGAATCCCTTTAAGAGACTCCAGTCCTGCCCTGCACACTACTGTGCTCCGCCCCTTTAAATCAGCTGACTACTGACTGTTTAGTGTTTATTTACAGTATCTATAGAGTTCAACACTAGTCTCGCAAACTTCTAACTCGTTACCACTCAACAAAATTGTGGATTTTCTTATTTCATTTTGGGTTTTTTTTTTAAACTTATTATATCTTTTATATGAGGAAACACTGCTAAAGACTTTTCCGAGAAATGAGTTAGGGGAGAGAAAAAAAAAACTTCCCAAAGCGCAGGATAGTTTTGTTTGCGGTGGTGATGTTTAGTGCACACCGGTTAAACCCCGCTTATCTGTTGTAGATAGAGAGCACTTATATAAGACTGTATTTCTTCACTAAATCGAGGCTTCCTGCCTGTAAAACTAGAAATTTAGTAGAAATTGAAAAAGACTAACTCCTAGGAGTTGCGTACTCTTTTATGGTGACCTAGTCACTTTTTTTACTAATCTTCTCTGCGAGAAATGGTGATTTATGTTTCGTTTTTGTTTTTTGTTTTTCGTTCCAATGACTGTAAATAAGAAATATTGTATACCGATGCTTTTTAAAGGAACCGTGTGTGTGTGTGTGAGAGTGTGTGTGTATAATAAGTTTATTTCTTTTCCCACACGTGAAAGTACGCAAAGGTATTTAATAGGTACAAAAAACAAATTCTGCTCAGTCTGGTTCGCACTGTTTCCGGTTAACCGCGTACACACACACACACACACACACAGCTCATTCTTCCGTTGTCACCAGCATGACCAGTAGAGATGATCTGTATTCAAAACCACACAAAATGTTCCTTTTTTTTTTTTTGCTTTATAATAAATTCTAAATTTATCATAATGAAGCTTCTTGGATTTTGTTGGAGTTTTAGCAAAGATCAGCCACAAGATGGCAGCATGGGTGGATTTTGGTATTGGGTAACTGGTAGCACTGACAGCAACGTCACAACATCTGAGGTTCCAGATTTGCTTAGAATTTCACATGGACTTAAGTTCGTCTCATGTATTTTTTACTTTTTAAAAATGGTTTGAGAACTCTATATTGCCTCTGGGGTGTGTGTGTGTGTGTGTGTGTGTGTGTGTGTGTGTGTTTTTCCTGATGCACTATGAAGCCATTACTAAAGATAAACAAGTTATTGTAAGTACTACGGCTGCAACAAACAATTATTTGGCTAGTCGATTAATCAGCGATATTTTACAATTAATAATCGTTTAATCAGCAACTGATTCGGTTTATGTAATTAGGTAAAATGTTGTTATCAATATCACTTTTAGTAAATAAAACAAGGAAGTAAATATCAAACGATATGACCGTTATTATTCTGATTTATTTATATGCGTTCACTAGTAATAAGATTTTATTTCGTTTCTAGCTTTGCACTGACAGGTGAGGTGATTTATAGCAGGAAATCAAGTTTTAATTCTAACTAAAAGTAACACTTTTTTTATATATACATTTTATACCATTAACATCCCTTTTTTTAATACTGCTGCGGTGACTTGCAGACGTCCACATGTCTTGTGATCAAATGCTTTCTTAAACTCTGTTTTCTTATTTTTCTACCATTTTACGTATAAAACTTTTAAAACCCCAAGCAAAAGAAAAATAAAATATCGTAATCGTGTTTATATCGGAGTCTTTACGCATGACAGCTAATTTTGTTTCTAGTTTTGTAAATCCTGTTCTATTGAACTCTGAGTTACAGACCTGTGCTACAGCGCCACTCTGGTGAAACAGCGCTATTGCAGGTCCCTATGTAATGTAATATAAAATCAGACCAATCAAATCTATTTAGAAAAAAATATATATTTTTATTGTCAGCGCTGTCGATAATGTCCACTAATCATTTCGGTCCTAGTAAATATAAATAAAATAATTTTTTTATGGTTTTTGTTATTGATCAGTGTAAAAAACCCAAACAAACTAGGATATACTAATGAATTAAAACAATTTTATTAGCTTAAAATTAACATGAAAATAAACTTTTTATGTACATACATACGTGTGCTGCTGCTACCACCAAGAATTAAATCGTTTTGGTTGCTGTTAGTTCGCATAGATGTTTTGTATAGTAATGTCGTCCCCCATGTGCTTAATTTTCTTCTCATATTTTTCTTCGCCTCATGACACACCAACTCCACACCGACAGTCACCACCACTCACCAACAGCAGACGGACAAAAAACAACAACCGACGACAACGACAGTCCACCAGCCAGCCATGCGCCGAAAAGCCGTCCTGCTTCAAAAAAAAACTAAACTAGGTCCCCGTGTCCCCGACAATACGGCTCAGCCCCTACAGGACTAGCACAACCTGACAGTAGAAAAGTGCAAAAGAATTGTTAACCGGTTATTGTGGGATTAGAACATATAAACATATGTGCCAAAAAAGCTTTTTAGAATTTAAACGTTAACAATTTCTAAAGGCCCGTTTTCGCGAGTCATTTAGCTTAAATACATTGCTACGGATTTCAATTATGATTTCAGAATTTATTTTAATTTGCCAGAAACTTCTTGTGATGGGACTTGGGAAATGGGCAACTGGCCAGTGAGCTTTTGACAGACTGGACATAGTGAGAATGGTTGGAAGAAATTGCAAAGATTTTGAAACAAAGCACTGGAAGTGGAGAACAAATAGGGGATAGTGCTTCATAATATGATTTCAGAATTATTTTATTTTGAAGAGGAGCTTTGATGGGACTATGGGATATGAGTCAATCTATTGGCTATATTTGGCGACTGAATGAGTTGAACAACTGTGCGAGGGGTTTTGTTATTTGCAGATATTATGCTAATGTCTAAATAGGTGAGTTTAAATGTCTTCGCGTAGTCATTGAAATATGTTTGGAGATTTAGCAAAATTATAGTCTGTCGAGATGAGCTATTATTGACGTGACTCACTTCCTCCTTAGCTGGACTTTTAAGGTAGCTGTTCGTGTTAAGATATTATTAACATCGATTGTACAGTTTTAACAGTTTAGTCTTTATGTATTTACTTACAAATTCAACTCAAAATTAGAAAAGTTTTAGAACGGAGCCAAACAATCAAAATCTCACTAGCCAATCAGAGTAGACCACAGTCTAACTAGACGATAAATTAGTGCTGAATAACCAAATGAGAACATTTGTGGACAAAAGTGTGAGCAAAAAAAAGATTCTGAATTTATGATTTACGAAAATAAATCTTTTAAAAATTATTAACAAAAAAATGAATCATTAATTAAAGTTATTTCTTATATTCTTGATTATAATAAATAATAAAAAATGTTTCTTTTTAATTCAATGGGATTTTTTAAGGGTAATTTTTTAAGATTACATAATTAATGTAAATTACACCCATTTCCATAAAATTACATACAAGTCCTCAAGTTTTCTGAGAACAATGGCAACATTAGCAATTCCATACCTGCAGGCTGCTTTTACGGCATCGTCTATCACACACACCCCATCATTTTCACACTTGATCGAGACACATAGATCATCAGTTGGGGTCGTGGGATTGGTGGTGGGGGGGATGGGCTGGGAAGCAACCAAGTGTGATATATCTAAAAATGAGATGGGGTTGAATTTACTGTTTATTATATCTGTCATTTGGTTTAGTGTAAAAGGTGGTTGGTTAGCAGGATTAATCAACCCATCCATGGCACCTTGGTAGAGTTTATCAAAAATATTACATACGTACAGAGGATAACCGAGTGAATGGTACTGATCAAAGTTGGAATGAGATGAAAAAAATCCTGCACAAAATTGTTTTTTAGTTCTAAAAACAAAATGTATAGATCATGTTCTACCCCTATAATTAAAGGGAGGTACAAAAATTTACCTTCCTGCTCTTGCAGAGTGGGCACTTACCACATGGATACTTCTCATAATAAACCAGTCATTTCTTACCTTCCATGGTGAAGAGAAATATGGCATCTCCACCCTTGATAAAGTCTCTGCTGAGTGCTCTGGCCTGGGTCAGGTATACAGATGTTCCTGCTCCTGGTCCTCTAAAGTATGTAGTCCCATCCTCATCTGCTACTTCTATCCCTACAGTCCGTGGGTTGTCCCAGTAAAACATTGAGGATCCTGACAAAAAACAAGAAGAAATATAAACACTACAGAATTGACTTGGATTGATGGTGTTAAATGTGTAATAATCAATCAATGTGCACAAAGATCTACCTTCTAATTTCTCATTGGGGTCAGTTGTGACACTTCTCTGGTTGGACATGCGTTTGCGGATGTCCGCATTCTGATCCATTAGCATCATAGTAATCTGCATCCACGGGCAGGGCCAAGGGAGACTGTTATCGATTGCATCATCACCAGAAGTCAAATAAGCAAAGGCTCCCAACTCTTCTGAATTGATGTCAGTACCGTTGGGGTACAGGCCCATCTGAAAGGTGTAGCCATACTTCGAGCGAAAGCGTGGGCTGTACACAGCAGAACCCCTAGGTGTGCTTTCCATAGTACTTTTAAAGTTCTTGATCCGCCACACATGTTCTGGGCAGGTGGTCTCCGAAAGATTGACATCATCCAACGAGAACCCACCTGTGGAGACTCCAGCGCCCTTTGTGCCTTTGAATACAACGCGAAACTTTGTGGAGACATCAAGTTTAACATGGTAAAGTTGCCATAACGCCTCAGGCAGTCCTTCAAAGAACATGATCCACAATTTTAGTTTGTTGCAAGAATCATGTATGCGAGTCAACTGTTATTTTCAACTTGCTTATGAACTCACCAACAATCGTCTCAATCATGCGTAGTGTTCCGTTAGGGTTGATTCCACTGTATTCTCTTACCCAGATCTCCAGCTTATCATTAGGGTTCCCACTGTTGTAGTAGAAGAACTGTAGACACTGATAGTTGCGGTTTGGGTAGAGCAACCTGCTTTCTAACAGTGCAGTGTCCCCTTCCTTTCCGGTGATGGTGCTGAAGTGCATGAAGTAACCTGTGTCTATTGAATAAAAAAAGACATGAGATGGCCCACTCGACAAAGCCTAACCCTAACTCGCAGGAAGTTAAATCTATAGTATGTCCAACTATGGGCATGCAGTGCTTTAGATCCTGATACCAAGACCAGAAGTCAACAAATCACCAAACAAATCTAGGTTTACCTGAAACTTACTGGCAAGTGTGTTAGAGCAAGTTTAACCTTAATGTTGCAGGACACCGACCCTCCAGGACAGAGTTTGGTGACCCCTGCCATAGACAGTAAAAAAATCTCAGTACCTGTACAGCGTCCCATATTGGAATAGTCGGTGTCTGGTCCACCGGTTGCCATGGTGACATGCTCCCAGTCGGTTTGGTCATCCTGACCTTGAATCATCCCGCAAATATTCTCCAGCTCAAAGTCACAGGTGTCCAGGAAAGTTGTGGTTCTTGCTATAAGGAGGATCACACAGCCAACAGCAGTTAACGGGATACTTTGCACTGCCATAAAAATTTCCCGTTACCCCATTTATATCAAACAAAGTAATAAACTGGTATTACTGCCTAGTGCCAAGTCACACACATTAGCTAGATACTACTAAGTATCCGAGTGATAACGGTGTCTGGTATATTGACTGTTAAGTCAACACAAAAGTTAATTATAGATTAGATCAGCCAGCAAAATGGGATATTTAGCATTTCTAGAGATGCTGATTTGTACTACTATTGCTTTATGTATCCCCTAATGTACACTACATAGACACAAGTATTAGAACACCTAACCATCACATCAATATGTTTTTTTTGGTCATCCATTTTCAGATGTAGTCTCACTCTTCCTTCTAAATTCACCTCCAAACTTCTGGAAAGTCTTTCCACTAGATTGGGTCATGTGACTGTGTGGATTTGATCATTCAATAGTATTAGTGAGATCAGACACTAATGTTGAGGTTTGGAGGTCGGGGTTCAGTCTGGGTTCTAGTTCATCCTAAAGGTGTTCAGTTTAAAGGGGTGGAGTCAGAATCAGGACTTCCTGACATCCTGAACACAGCATGTCTTCATGGAGATTCAGGGGTTTTGTGCACAGGGACATTGACATGCTGGAACAGGGTTTGAGTCTCTTAGTGCGCATTAAGGAATAATGTAATGCTAGCATGTAGCAGTAGTTTGGGGAAATTTAAGTTGACAAAATCGCTGCCTTTCCTGCTAAAAGTACAAGAAGTATCTTCTTATTATTGATTTAATGTCTGTCTTTTGTTCCCCAGTTGTGTTTTCACTGTAGAATCTGCTTGTTTGGGATTATTAACGATGGCTAAATTTGCTCTTAACCCAAGAACATAAACCAAACAAGCTCATTATTACCACCATAAAAGTGGATAGACATCTTTATGATAATAAAGATCACTGAATGAACTTTCTGAGATAAACTGGATTTACTTTGTGGACCCAATAAGACTTTACAGGTACTCAATAACATGTCTTGATTACAAAGGTTGTTCTGATAAGCCTTGCCTGAATTACAGTCTCTTACTCAACAGAGTAAGTTGCCCTCGGGTGAACTTGCGTGGGTTCATTATCTGCTACACAAAAAATCCTTGTGTGATGATTTATGGTTTTAATAAATAAATCCCATGTGATTTCTATGATTAACTAGTTATGCCTTAAGATTAATTTAATAAACTTTTAAAATGTATTTTTCCTGGGGAATTGGTAGCGCAGTAGTTAATAATAATAAATAATATTCAATTCATTGTGCAAGGTACGTGTACAGAGCCAATGAAATGCATTTTTCGCTTATCCCATCTTAATAAGTTGGGGTCAGAGCACAGGGTCAGCTTATGATGCAGCGCCCAGGGAGCAGGAGGGGTTAAGGGTCTTGCTCAAGGACCCAACAGTGGTTGATTTGCCGGAGGTGGGGCTTGAACCCAGGTGTTTTTCTGGTCTTCAGATTAACAACTCAGCACCTTAACCATTTGAGCCACCCTGCACCCAAGGACTGTTAATTGAAGAATTGTGGGTTCGATTACCAGCACCACCAAGATATCACTGTTGGGCCCCTGAGCGAAGCCCTTAATCCCAATTGCTTAGTTGTATAAAAGAGATAAATGTAAGTCACTCTGGATAAGGACGTCTGGCAAATACTGTAAATGTAAATTGATTCCTAAAAAAAACAGTCCCTTTTATGATTTTGCAATGTTGCATATTCTGCGTAACTAATCGAAAATTTGCCCAGTCATTGTAAAGCTCTGTGCAGGCTGGAACAGTGCATCACCAAACACACACTTCACTATTTTGTAATTTAAATGCGATGCAGACGTGCAGCACGAAATACCTCTCAACAAAAACTTGCTGCGAAAACTTGCTGTGCATAGCAATTTCCAGATGTTCTTTACAAAAACAGCTGTTTTACACCATGTAGTATTTTGTGGTGCAATTTTGATTTAATTCTGGCTGATGCATTGCCATTTCAAAAAAAAGTTACTGTGAATTCAGGAATTTGAGATTCCAGAGAGTTATTATAACTGTACTATAAAGCTTCTTACTGCAATTATAAAGCCTGTTTAGCTTAAGCAGGTCGCTGTCGCTGAACTCCATGCGCTGCCCGATGACGTCGCTGAAGGCAGGGATGTTGGTGACGATGGTGGGCTCGGTGCCGTTGCGGAAAGAATTCTTGCTGTAGTGCATCATGGAGCCGTAGTCATAAGGGACGTTCAGGGAGCTGGAGATGATGTCATTGTATTTATTGAAATTGTGCTCTTTTCCTGAAATGTGTGAAAAAGGAAAGTTTACTAAAAATACACATTAGTATTTAAATAATAATAATAGTTATGACATCATTCATATTCTGAAATCTGATTGGTTTAAAGGGTTTGATTCATTTGAATTAGCAGCAGAACTAGTAATAGTAATGTGGGAAGTGGTGGCTTTGTGGTAAAGTTATTGGACAAAGACCAGGGTTCAATTCCTAGCACAAACAAGCCTCCACTGTAAGCAAGGCCCTTAACCCCAAATTGTTCAGTTTTATAAAATGAGATAACTGTTAAGTTGCTCTGGATAGGGACGTCCATCAAATGATGTAATGTTTGCCATTTTTTCAATTTCTGGCATTTAGCAGATGACCTTATCCCGAGCAACTTACATTTGTCTAATTTTTCTAAGAAAGCAGTTAGGGGCCTTGTTTAGGGGCCCAGTAGTTAACAAGAACCCATGATTTTCAGATAAGGAGTCTAATACCCTAAGCATGAAACAGAACACTTTCCTCTGTTGTTATTTTGATATATAAAACTGTGATTGGCAAATAAAGAGGTTACAGATTGGCAACAGGAATGTTATATAAAATGGTGGGAAATGGTGGCTCATGGGTAAGGTGTTGGACTACCAACCCGAAGATTGTGGCTCTGGATAAGGGTGTCTGCCTAATGTCGTAAACGTAAATGTAAATATAACATTGCACAGTAGTTTATACATTGGTTGTCTAATCAGAAGGTTCTGAATTCAAATCCCATCCCCACCAGGCTCCCACCACTGGGCCCTTAAGCAAGGCCCCTTTTTTGTATAAATGAGATAAATATATTTCACTGTGAAGGAAGGGCGTCTGGTAAATACTGTAAAATGGCGTGACTTGGGTTGCTACTGTATGAAACTATATTCTTTAGTTTAAGTTTTGTGTAAACCTCTAGCTGGACAGGATGAGGTTTTGTCTCTGTTGTCCAACTTATTATTATTCCTGTTTAGGTCTATTTAAGAACAAAAAACACTTTGGCATCCCAGCTAATTAATAATGTACATTGCTAATTTAATTCATAAATTCAGGCTACGAAAGTTCCCCGATCATTTCACCCAATCGGTGAGTAACAGTGGTTACCGTAATGTTACAAGCAGTAAAACCCGTTTATGGCGAGTTTATCACCTGTTTGGATGCGATCCCACATGATGGTGACGTAGTCGTCCCGATCGGCACGTGACTGCTCGTGCCAAAACCCCAAGGCGTGAAGGAACTCGTGTTCGATGGTGGCAATTCGGTCACAACCTGCGCCAATAGATAAAATCTGCTTTCCAACATGCTGGTTCCCCACCGAGGAGAAACATCTGGAGAGGGAGGAGGAGAGGGATTACTCCACTTACTCTCTATCTATCTATCTATCTATCTATCTATCTATCTATCTATCTATCTATCTATCTATCTATCCATGTCTGTCCTGTCTGTTTGTCTGTCTGTCTGTCTATCGATCCTATTTAGTGTCCTACCTATCTACTCTCCTTTTTTACTCTCCTTTTTTACTCTTTTTAGAGTTTAGGGAAAGGGGTCAGAGAAAGAGTTCAGGGTATAGTGGTCAGAGAAAGAGTTTAGGTAACGAGTTTAGGGAAAGGGGTCAGAGAAAAGGTTCAGGTAACGGGTTTAAAGAAAGTGGTCGGAAAAAGGGTTCAGGGTAAGTGGTCAGGCAAAGGCATTCAGAGAAAGGGATTAAAGGAAAGGGCATCTGGGAAAAGGGTTTAGTAAAAGAGAGCAGAGAAAGAGTTTCGTGAATAGGGGTTCAGATAAGGGGGTCAGAGAAAAGGTTCAGGGAAAGGGGGTCAAAGAAAGGGTTCAGGAAAAGGGTTCAGGAAAAGGGTTTGAGGTAAGGGTTCAGTGTAAGTGGTCAGAAAAAGTCATTCAGGACAAAGGAATTGAGGGAAAGTGTTCAGGGAAAGGAGGTCAGAGAAAGGGTTCAGGGAAAGGAGGTCAGAGAAAGGGTTCAGGGAAAAGGAGGTCAGAGAAAGGGTTCAGGGAAAGGAGGTCAGAGAAAGGGTTCAGGGAAAAGAGGTCAGAGAAAGGGTTCAGGGAAAAGAGGTCAGAGAAAGGGGTCGTGGTAAAGGAGTTCCGCTCACCCGTTGCCTTTAAACACAGAGATGTAGTTAGTTTCTCCGCTCCAGGGTTTGTAGTCGATGCAGGTCTTCAGCCGATACTGTTCAAACGCCTTCAGTATAACGCCTTTGGCATTAATGTCTAAAACAGACAACAGAACTGTAACACACACACTTAACACACAGGACTGAGTAAAACGTGACTAGTATTACTAGTAGTAGTAGAAATAAATTTCAGTAGTAGTAACTAAACAAATTATTTTAATACTAGTATGAAACTAAGTACTATTAGTATAAGTAATAGTAGTGATTCTAGTAATAAAAGTACTAGTAGTAAAATTAATCATATTAGTAATAGTAGCAATTTACTAATTATAGTGTTAATAGTGGTATTAGTAGCGGCAGCAGTAGTAGTAGTACTGTATGTGGTAATAACCACAGTAGTAGTGGTAGAAGTCATACAAATAGTACTACTATTACTTCTACAGCTTCTGCTACTAGTGCCATTATAAACATTATATAAACTACTGCTATTACTAATATGATTAATTTACTACTAGTACTTTTATTACTAGAATTACTACTATGACTAATGCCATAACTAATAGTTAAATACAAGTATTAAAATAATTGATTCAGTTACTACTACTTAATCTACTTCTACTACTAGACGTAATATCAGTCACATTGTACTCATGCCATAATTATTACTTTCAAACCAGTATTTAATTAATTAAGTTATTAATTTAATACTACTACTAATACCACCAATACCACTAATACTAACTGTATTGCTAATACTAGTATTATTAAATATAAACTATAATAGTATTGGTAGTAGTAGAGGTGGTACTACAATAATAGTAATAGTGGTAGTAATGACAGTAGTGCTAGCAAAATTACTGGTACTATCAGTAATAATAGAGCTAGTAAACAAAAGTAGTAGTATAAATAAAAGTAAAAGTAATAGTATTAATAGTACTAGTAGTAGAACTGCTACTAGTAGTCATAGTGGGTGTAAACACAGTAGTACTAGAAGTGTTAATAGTAGTACTAGTAATAGTAGTAGTAATCACAGTATTAATAGTAGTACTAGCAGTACCAGAAGTATTAATACTAGTTAATAACAGCAATATTATCCACAAATGTTGTTATTGGAAAGTAATTTATTAGTGGTTTATTCTAAGGTTTTGGTATTTATGTGTTTTAACAATGAAAAATGTTTAATGTGAATGAAATTGGTAGCCTTTTTTATTTGTTTTACATCAGCGTCTAAAGCGAGCATGTAAAAATCTACAGTATCCACACTACTGACACACAACCTACCCAAATCATCCTCAAAATAATAGGGCACAGTGGTGGGCCATAGGTACTCATCCCCGATGATGGAGTTCCTCCCCTGCTTCTAACGTTCATAAAGGGAAACAGTGTTTAGGACGGGTTCTCCATGAAGACCACGCAATAAACAGTAAAGTATGAAGGTTTTATCTGTGATCTGGAGCTGGTGTTCTAGAACAATGAGATATTTTTAGTGTTTGATGTTTATGATGGTCAAAGATCTTTGAAATGATGATAAGATGATCTGGATGTGATGTGAAGATATGCGCTCACCTTGTCGTATAAAATATCTCCCTCAAAGAGCTCCAGACCGGCCGCTGCGATATCAGGACAAACATGTTTACATTACTCACTACACTATAACCGCTAATGCTCTCAAAATGAACTTATTAAACACTCGACTTGTTTTATTAAAATTAAAAA
The DNA here is from genome assembly GCA_005784505.1 of Bagarius yarrelli. Classification (NCBI taxonomy): domain Eukaryota; kingdom Metazoa; phylum Chordata; class Actinopteri; order Siluriformes; family Sisoridae; genus Bagarius; species Bagarius yarrelli. Next base: position 258,634 of record VCAZ01000091.1, read on the forward strand.
AATAACAACCTATCTTACCCTGATTGACCTCGAATAGATCTTCTTTCCCACCGTCTACATCGTATTCTGTCAAATCCAGTCAGGAATACAGAGTACAGAGTACAGAGTACACACCACGACTGGGGCATTTATTCATTTGCTACAGTTCTCATGTAAAGACATATAACACTTACCTTTAACTCTATTTGTTGGCTAAACAAGAGAAAAAAAAAACACTTTAAATTCAATGTAACTTAAAAACCTATGAACTATAAATAAATACAACTAAAATATTTTTCTTCTTTTATTACTATCATAGTTGGTATTAATAATAATAACAACGGCAATGATAATAAAAATAATAATAAAAAATCTTGATATGTACATTTTTATAAAACGAAAAAAATAAATAAATAATTAAAAATAAAATTATTTATGGAGCAATAAATAAACATATTCACTAAAAAAGTATTAAAAAAAAAACCTTTGGAATACAAAAGCAAAATGTTTCTAATACTAATGACATCCTTGTATATTAACAATATTAATTAATATATTAACTGTCTGACAGACAGACAGACAGACAGACAGAACGATAGATAGCTATTGTAGCTATAGACAGACAGTTAGATAGACAGACAGACAGATATTGTAGCTATAGACAGACAGTTAGATAGACAGACAGATAGATATTGTAGCTATAGACAGACAGACAAATAATGTAGCTATAGACATACAGTTAGATAGACAGACAGATAGATATTGTAGCTATAGACAGACAGACAAATAATGTAGCTATAGACAGGACAAACAGGTTGATATTGTAGCTATAGACATACAGTTAGATAGACAGACAGATAGATATTGTAGCTATGGACAGACAGTTAGATAGACAGTTCATATAATAATAATAAGGTCACATAATAATAACAATAGTAATAATTACTGTTACTAGTAGTAGTATTAAAGCAGGTTTTATGTGATGAACCCTACCAGCGTGGTGACCCTCCAGCTCAGTAGAGTAATAAGAATAATCAGAGATGTCCAGGTTGCAGATGAGCGGTACATGCTGAAAGATCGGCGATGACCTACACCACCACTAACGAGACTAACACACTCCACTAAGGTAAATAAGGATGATGATGATGATGATGTGAAGGGCGGAGTTGTTTATAATAGGTGTGATACGGAGTCGATGCCGATCATAGAGCAACACACACCTGCCAACAGCTGCTAGTTCAGATCACTCTTCATAATACATGCTCAAGATTAGATTCCGATCGATTCTTTTACTTACATAATATTAATAATAATAAAACTGTGTTTATAATGAAATAAAAGTTGAACATTAAAATAGAGAGAAGTAAACACACACACACACACACACACACTTAAAATAAAGTGATCATGTGTAGGCGATTCTGCAGAAATAGTTGTACGTTATTTATTAAAATAGGGTTTGGGTTATTTGTGTGAAATTTTGTTGAAATGTACATGGTGAATGATTTAAACTATTACAATAAAAAGCAATTCAAACATTTAATTCAAAGGTAAAACACTAAAAAGGTGACATATGTGAAGAGATCAGCAACTCCAGACAGACAGACAGACAGACAGACAGATTTAATTTAAATAAAACTTGTACATATGTGTGTGATCATGTAAGTATAAATGATTTTTCATTCTTAAAATTGAAAATGAAAAATGTTCAGAAATGTTTTTGGTGACCTTTTAAATTTTTACAGAAAAAATAGCAACTTTCACTTTCACATAAAAAAAAATAAAAATATTTAAAAACAAAAGAAACTTTAACAATTAAGTTAAAGGTAAAACACTAAAAAGCGTGACATATACAGTATACGCCAAGAAATCATTAACTTTGGGTAGACGGATGGGTAGACGGATGGATAGACGGATGGATAGACGGATGGGTAGACGGATGGATAGATAGATTGTCTTTTTATACAATTTATGACATTTAAATAAAACAAAAGATCATTTTTTGTTGATTTTTAGAATAAAAAGAAAGAATAAAGAAATTGCTATATATTCTAAATTGATTATATATATATACGTATGTATATATCAATAAAAGTAAAGGCTGGTAAAGTCAGAGCTCATGATGCCGATTCTCTACCGTTTTGTAAATTAATAAAAAATAATCATGAAAAAATCTATTTCAAAATCTCAGTAAAACCAAAATATCTGTAATAATCACAAAAAAATAAAAGAAGAGTTAAAAGATAAAATAATCCTGAAGTGTAAATACAGCTAATTTTCTCAAAACTCCTGGATGGACATCTGCAGCGTCCTGAACAGCTGCATTTCCTCATCTTCACTTTCATTCTGTAAGAACGACACAAAAGTCACCACGTTTATCATCACTTTCATTCCGGGAAGTGAATTCAATGGGGTGTATTTGTCAGTTGTGTATATAAAAAACACTATACAGGGAGTGCAGAATTATTAGGCAAATGAGTATTTTGACCACATCATCCTCTTTATGCATGTTGTCTTACTCCAAGCTGTATAGGCTCGAAAGCCTACTACCAATTAAGCATATTAGGTGATGTGCATCTCAGTAATGAGAAGGGGTGTGGTCTAATGACATCAAACACCCTATATCAGGGTGTGCATAATTATTAGGCAACTTCCTTTCCTTTGGCAAAATGGGTCAAAAGAAGGACTTGACAGGCTCCGAAAAGTCAAAAATAGTGAGATATCTTGCAGAGGGATGCAGCACTCTTAAAATTGCCAAGCTTCTGAAGCGTGATCATCGAACAATCAAGCGTTTCATTCAAAATAGTCAACAGGGTCGCAAGAAGCGTGTGGAAAAACCAAGGCGCAAAATAACTGCTCGTGAACTGAGAAAAGTCAAGCGTGCAGCTGCCAAGATGCCATTTGCCACCAGTTTTGCCATATTTCAGAGCTGCAACATCACTGGAGTGCCCAAAAGCACAAGGTGTGCAATACTCAGAGACATGGCCAAGGTAAGAAAGGCTGAAAAACGACCACCACTGAACAAGACACACAAGCTGAAACGTCAAGACTGGGCCAACAAATATCTCAAGACTGATTTTTCTAAGGTTTTATGGACTGATGAAATGAGAGTGAGTCTTGATGGGCCAGATGGATGGGCCCGTGGCTGGATCGGTAAAGGGCAGAGAGCTCCAGTCCGTCTCAGACGCCAGCAAGGTGGAGGTGGAGTACTGGTTTGGGCTGGTATCATCAAAGATGAGCTTGTGGGGCCTTTTCGGGTTGAGGATGGAGTCAAGCTCAACTCCCAGTCCTACTGCCAGTTTCTGGAAGACACCTTCTTCAAGCAGTGGTACAGGAAGAAGTCTGCATCCTTCAAGAAAAACATGATTTTCATGCAGGACAATGCTCCATCACACGCGTCCAAGTACTCCACAGCGTGGCTGGCAAGAAAGGGTCTAAAAGAAGAAAAAGTAATGACTTGGCCTCCTTGTTCACCTGATCTGAACCCCATAGAGAACCTGTGGTCCATCATGAAATGTGAGATTTACAAGGAGGGAAAACAGTACACCTCTCTGAACAGTATCTGGGAGGCTGTGGTTGCTGCTGCACACAATGTTGATGGTGAACAGATCAAAACACTGACAGAATCCATGGATGGCAGGCTTTTTTGAGTGTCCTTGCAAGGAAAGGTGGCTATATTGGTCACTGATTTGTTTTTGTTTTGTTTTTGAATGTCAGAAATGTATATTTGTGAATGTTGAGATGTCATATTGGTTTCACTGGTGAAAATAAAAAATTAAAATGGGTATATATTTGTTTTTTCTTAAGTTGCCTAATAATTATGGACAGTAATAGTCACCTGCACACACAGATATCCTCCTAAAATAGCTAAAACTAAAAACAAACTAAAAACTACTTCCAAAAATATTAAGCTTTGATATTAATGAGTTTTTTGGGTTCATTGAGAACATGGTGGTTGTTCAATAATAAAATTAATCCTCTAAAATACAACTTGCCTAATAATTTCTGCACTCCCTGTAAGTATATATGTTTGTTCAGTTCTGTTGTTGTTACTGTGTTAAAAACAAAAATAAAGCAATAAATAAATATCGGTTCTGCACATCGGTTTATCGGTCACATAAACGCAAATAATCGGTTTATCGCTGCTACGAAAATCAATATCGGTCGATCTTTAATAAAGACTAATGAAACGCAGAACTAATGAAAGACCTGTTTTGTGGATTTTAGCAAAAATAAATGAATATTTTCAATGAATGATTATTATTGTTGGTACCATGTAGCTGGCGTAGCTGAACCTGTGCCTGCGCATCAAATGGCCAATAAAATTGCAGCTGGTGTAGCCTGAGATTCCCCACGGCATACGGACGCAGATCGGACACACCTTCGGATAGAGAGAGAGAGAGAGAGAGAGAGAGAGAGAGAGAGAGAGAGATAATAGCACTCACTGTACATACAGTATATTATATATACAGCAGCACAGTGACATCATCACAAAGACTCTTGACTCTTGAAAAAAAAACTGATTATTAAACTGATCATTATATAAATATATATATTATTATTATTATTATTATTAAACTCATCAAACTGATCATTTTATATATATAATTAAACTCATTATTTATTGTTTAATATATATATATATATATGGTGGAGATGTTAAAGGAAAAAAATCCTCTAAAATATCGTTACGTACAGTAAGTTGGTAAATTAATGGAATCATTTTTTAAAGCGCATTAATTTGATGAAAGATATTTTAGCTTTAAATAATTAAACAATATAATTTATACTCCTTGGCGATCTCTTGAAAAAACAGTCTAAATGTGTGTTGTTATTTCGACAGATCTTCAGATAAAATATTCTGATTAAAAGGTTGTATAATTGATCTGTTGGATGAAATAATCCCAAAAAATAAATTTGGTGGAATGTTCCAGATTAATAAAATCAATTTCTCATGTTGGATCACTAGAGAAATCAGTAAGTTAGAAGATCTCATGGAGGAATTATCTCATGGAGGAATTATTCAGTGAGAGATTCCTAAAAACCAGGTTTGATTGATGATTTCTGGTGAAATTAATCTGCTGGACGATTTCTAGATAAACATGTTTCATGGAACATTTGTGGATTAATCGATTGGATGGAAGATTTCCAGATAATAAGCCTGGCTGAAGATTTTAAGATATAAAAATAGTTTGGAAGCAAAGCTCTAGAATTGGATGATTTATTTGGTTTGTGGTGGAAAAGCTCTAGATAATCTAGTTTGTCGGATGATCTTCATCTAAATCACTTGTTTAAAGTATTTGTGGCTAAAATTCTCTAGATAACCTAATTTTCTGGATGATCTTTAGTTAAATTTAGTTAAAGGGTGGAAAATCTGGAGATAAATGATCAAACATCTCTAAATTCTGAAAATCTGGTGAAAGGTTGGTGTTGTGGTTCGTACGATTGGACTGTGTTCCTGATGATGTTGATGAACACAGTGTTCCACCAGTTCCATGTCACTCAGGTCTACCAGTGAGCAGTATGGACACTCATACCGTCTCCCTGCACTGAACACACACACACACACACAAACACGATCAGAAGAACAGAACACTCCTCAGTAACCCTTTGTTGTAGATAAGAACATCTTCCAGTGCAGGAGAACTTCATGAAGCACCTCTGGCTGTTCCGGGTAGCAATGCGTTAAGTTTTTATTACACACATTCACCTGTTTAATGAGTGACTTTGGATAATTTCAATATTTTTCAATAACTAAATAAAATGATGTGAATAATAGAAAGAGAAGTAAAATAAAGTTGTGTTTTACATTAAAACCACAGCGCAGGTCCGTAATCACACACAAAAATAACACCATGGATGAAAAAAAAAGCGAAAATATTAAAAAATAAATTCAGACTAAAAGAATAAAAGTTACGAATGAAAAGTTACGAATCCTTATTAAAAAAAAATATAGATATTGGAGATGATCATATCCGCCATGTTGCCAGATCCAGCAACTGTAGATGTTTTTGAGGTAATTATGTCACTTTAAGTAGATAAAAGTTAGTAGTTATTTAGTGATGTTTTTTAAAGTCATTTCTAAAAACTAAAAATGTGAATTAATTTTAATTTATTTCTTTATAATAAATAGTTATAGTTGTTTTGAAGCAATATCTGGCAACACAACAACATTTTTTAATATTTTATAATAATAATTAATAATTAGTAACACTCCCCACCACCACCACCACCACCACCAACAACACACACACATTTTCTTATGCCATTCAGCTTTCCCTTCATGCAGTATTAGCATGTCGCTGCTATGGAAGTGTTCACACACCTGTTCCAGGCTGCAGGGTTGGAGATGTTGCGGTTAAACACACTGCTTTCTGCTAACTCAGGGGTTTGGGCAGGAAGTGGATCTCTGGGTTCACTGATGGGACCAAACTCCTGGATATATTTCCTGCAGGTTCTGTAGTGGAGCCTCATCTTACTGAGAACTTTCTGGAAAGATAAAGACTCAACAATAGTTATGGATAAACTCCTCTTTTATTTTTAGACATGTGTGGGTGTGTGTGTGTGTGTGGGTGTGTGTGTGTGTGTGTGTGTGTGTGTGTGTGTGTGTGTGTGTGTGTTTTATAAGGACGGCTCGACAGCTCTGGTACCAGATATCAGAGCGTTAATACCTCAGTATTGATACTAAAGCGCCTGACAGACACCGACACACACACTTAAATAAATCATGGTATAATAACAGTTATTTGAATTGTACATTGCCCACTAGAGTGTGTGTGTGTGTGTGTATTGTGGTGGAACTCGAGCCATAGAAAATGTAAAACTATTTAGTTTGTTTAATAAAAGAACATTATATTAGGGTGGCCCTGTTTAACGGCGAAACAGTGCTTTAACACTGCAGGTCGTCTTTATGCTAATGAATTTAAACACGTTGTTTTATTGTTAAGTTTTATTTTAACATTTATTTATTCATTCATCCATCCATTTTCTATACCTGCTTATTCCCTAATTCGGGGTCACAGGGATCTGCTGGAGTCTATCCCAGCCGTCTCTGAAAGGGTAAAAGGCAGGAGGGGGACATCCGAGGAGAGGGGGACACCCTGGACAAGTCACCAGTCCATTACAGGTCCACACACACTCACACTCACTCCTATGGGCAATTTAGAATCACTAATCAATCTAACATACATGTTTTTGGACTGTTGGAGGAAACCGGAGAACCCGGAGTAAACCCACGCAAGCACCGGGAGAACATGCAAGCTCCACACAGAAAGACAGGGGAATCGAACCCGGGACCTTCTTGGTGTGAGTCAAATTATTAATTCTAATTATTTTTCTGTCTCTCTGTATCTCTTAGATTGTTTTCAGATTTGAGACTCGGGTTCCTAAAAAAAGCAATAATAATAATGATAAAATAAAATCCTCTCGCTCTACTGGCGATTAACGGTCAGCGCTGCCACCTACAGGTGAATCCCGGAATAGCAGCGTATAAAATACCTATTTTCAGCAAAATTATAATATCGTACTGTTTGAAATAATATATACCGGTATTTTTTCTGCAGGACCGGTTTACCGCACAGCCCTAGTGTGTTGACATACAGGAGTTTTTTTTTTTCTTAAACCATCTGGATAAAAAACATGCAAAAATGTGTTTTATTTTATTTATTTTTTCTTTCGAAAGTCACATTATTAAAGTCATCTAATCAGCAAGGAAGTGTTAATGTTGTGGTCCGTGACGGAGATGAAGTAAAGAAACAATCGGTGATGTTTAGTAAATAACTGCGTTTACCATTAGAAGAACAGCACCACCTGCCGGACAGTTTATAAAGTACACATAACGTTACATACATACAAGAAGTTACTCAAAAGCTCCTTTTTACGATATTATCCCAAATAGACGCATGTGGATACAGTGGGACTTTATTATTCTATTATTCATATTATTTATTATTATTTATTTTTTTATTTTTTTTTTTTGAAGCACTGGGTAAAAAATAAATTAAATTTAATATTGTGAACAATTTATAAGTAATCACTTAAAGGCAGTTTTCTATAATAAATAATAATAATAATAATAATAATAATAATAATTGGGGAAGCTTAGAGGTTAAGGTGTTGGACTGATACCAGAAAGACTGGGCTGGGCCCCTGAGCAAGGCCCTTAACTCCTTATTACTCAGTTGTATTAAAGAGGTAAATGTAAGTTACTCTGGATAAGGACGTCTGCTTTAAATGTAATAATAATAATAATAATAATAATAATAATAATAATAATATCACCCTAAAATCAGTCACAGCAAAGTTTTTTTTGATGTAATAAACAACAGGTGTGGCATCTAGTTAGTGGGAAGTGGTAGCTCAGTTGTTAAGTTGTTATAGTGATCAGAAGGTTGTGTGTTTAAATCTCAGTCACAACTGGGCCCCTTTTGCCTTAAATATTATTTACTATACATTCCTGACTTTACAATGTGATAATTGTGGGTCATCCTGGATAAAAATGTCTACCAGATGCCAACCTGATTTGCTGACCAATCAGAATCCAGAATATTACATTTTTTGCACCATCCAATGACATTTAACCAATGATGTCTAAGCTAAAACTTTTTTGTCTAAAGGAGAAGAATGTTAACCTTTTTTCCACACGCTCTGCACTTGCCCTTCCTCTTCCTCATGCTCTGGTGGATGTCGGTGGCTCTGTCTTCTCTCTCAGACACGGGGCTTCGGCACAGAGGACACTGAGGACGCGGAGGACCCTGACTTCTCACCGCCACCTGGAAACAACTCCTGCAGAACCTGGTAACGGAAAGCACCTCGAATGAGTGATGAAAATCTCTAAATCGGACCTGTGGGTAGATCTTTCACTCACACATGCTGGCAGTTCCTGGTGCGGATGGGCATTTTTAGCACCTCCTGACAGATGGGGCAGTCGTAGTCCTGCTCCGTGTCCGAATCTGCTGTTGGAGATGGTGAAGTTTCACTCAAGTCCATGTTTAATCCTGATGAGTTTCCTATCGACTCCTGATGAGAGGAAACACAGAGGATCTGACGAGAGATCCGAGGAGATGGGGACACCCTGGACAGGTCACCAGTCCATCACAGGGCCACACACACACACACACACACACACACAAACTTACTCCTATGGGCAATTAAGAATCACCAATCAATCTAACATACATGTTTTTGGACTGTGGGAGGAAACCGGAGAACCCAGAGTAAAAAAAAAACAAACAAAAAACCCCCAATTATTTCCCCCGTTAATTAATTACCTTTATAACGATGTTACTCAGTTAGTTAGTAACTATAACTAATTACTTTTTGTCCAACACTGCTGGCGTTCACACCTTTATTCACTACAGTAACTTTAACAAACTTTAGTGTGTAGAAGTTGCAGCTTATTTATAGTTAAGATGTGGCACCACCAAGCTGCCACTGCTGGGCCCCTGAGTAAGGCCCCTAAACCTCACTCTGGATAAGGATGTCAGCCAAATGTTAGGAGTATTTCGGTCATTCTCTCTCTCTCTCTCTCTCTCTCTCTCTCTCTCTCTCTCTCTCATTCAAGTCAAGTCAAAAAGGCTTTATTTTTATGACCATATATAGTTACAGATTTGAATCTTTCTCTCTCTCTGCCTGTCTGTCTGTCTCTCTCTCTCTCTCTCTCTCTCTCTCTCTCTCTGTCTCTCTCTCTCTCTCTCTCTCTCTCTCTCTCTCTCAGTACATTTTGTTTCCACTGCTCATAATACACTTGTGTCATGTCACCCGCCTCAAAAACAAAAGCACTTGAATCGAAACCTTTTTTTCTCGCGCTCTCTCTCTCTTTGTCTCCCTTCCCTCTTTTTTTCTCTCTCGCTCACTCTGTCTACAAATATGCACACACCCAACCCTCAAGCCATCAGGCTCAACAGAACTGAACTACACACACACACACACACACACACACACACACACACACACACACACACACACACACACACACACATTCAACACAAGTAGACTAAAAAAAAAAAAAGCACAGTCACTTTATAAAGCTATTAAATGTTCTGTCCAGCATTCTGTTCCGTTCTCTATTGTCTGTTCTGCACTGTCTCTGCACTGTCTCTGCACTGTCTCTGCACTTTTATCTGCACTGTTCTCTGCACTGTCTCTGCACTGTCTCTGCACTGTTACTGTCTCTGCACTGTCTCTGCACTGTCTCTGCACTGTCTCTGCACTGTCTCTGCACTGTCTCTGCACCGGGTTGCACACATGCACTTTATGCCTATCCTGTTCAGTGGCTCTTTGTTGTTTTGTGGAATTCTGTGTTTTTGTGTAGCACCAGGGGGTCCTGGAGAAACGTTATCTCATCTCACTGTGTACTGCGTCTGCTATATATGGCTGAAATGACAATAAAGCTCCTTGAACTTAAACTTGTCCTTGTCTCTTGCTCTCTCTGTCTACCCTCTCTTTTTTTCTCTCTCTAGCCCATTTTGTCTCGGCCTGTCTCTCTTTCTTCCTCTCTCTTTTTCTCTCTCTCTCTCACTCTGTCTGTCTCTCTCTGTCTCTCTTTCTCCCTCTAGGTCACTCTGTCTCTGTCTGTCTTTTTCTCTCTTCCTCCCTCTCTATTTTTCTCTCTCTGTCTTTCTCTCTGTTTGTCTGTCTCTCTCTCTCTCTTTGTCTTTTTCTCTGTCTCTTTAAAAAAATCTGTTTTTAAATTTTTTACAATAAACACAATAAGTTTCTAGGGTTCATAGGGACCAATCAAAAGTTCCCATGTGTAAAACGGTCAAATATTTCTATCTGATTTACACACACACACACACACACACACACACACACACACACACTTTTTGGAGCTTGTAAATCATAAATATTCCCAAATAAATCTTTCCTATTTTGGTAGAACGCACTTATCCAGGACGTCCTCATGGAATCAGAAAAGCATCATAATATTAATGAAGAAAAGAACAGAAAAAAGACAGGATCATGTTGACTTTACGTCCTAAACTAATTTATTAAACTAAAGGAAACCTGCAGGTGTTAAAAATACCGATGAAAAGAAAGCTCATGTCTAATTTCCTCCTTTTTTTTAAATTAGAATACAAAAATGGGCTCCAGTCCCAGATCCTCTCTGATATTATATCAATCCTTCATCTTCCTTTATTTCCCATTCTATCCTTATCGAACCATCCCAGACTCGAATAACGTATAAAACACTAAACACTTACAGCAGCTGATGGCTCTCCTCTCCTCTAGGTGTGTGTGTGTGTGTGTGTGAGGAGCTCAGCCGCCTTCACTTTCTCTTTCAGTTTTCTTTGCTTTGGAAAACACCAAACTTTCTAATATCCTGTTTAATTTCCTGTAATTGACGTCCTTATGACTCATTTATATTTATCTCATTATTACAACTGAGCAGATGAGAAAAAGGTCTTAAGATCCTGAGACTCAAACTCACACCCATATGATCAGCAGTCCGACACATTAAACACTAATCTTCCACCTGCATCTATCTATCTATCTATCTATCTATCTATCTATCTATCTGTCTATCTGTCTGTCTGTCTGTCTGTCTATCTATCTATCTGTCTTTCTGTGCGCCCGTCCATCCATCCGTCTGGCAGTTCGGTCTGTCTGCTGTATCTTTATCTGTCTATCTGTCTATCTGTCTATCTGTCTCTCTATCTATCTATCTATCTATATCTATCTATCTATCTATCTATCTATCTATCTATCTATCTATCTATCTATCTATCTATCTATCTAATAAAAAACACTGTTCTTGTCCAGATTACGTCGTCCTCGTCCAGTCACTAATAAATACGTACGGAACACAGGGTTGTTGTTTTTTTAAATATATTTTATTACCCTAAAATAGAGACATGACGTAATGACAGTAAGACAGATAAACTGTCGGTGTAAACAGAGTTCATCCATCAGATCGCCACCAAATGACTTCCTGTAACAGCAGAGGTGAAATAACACACGCTTACAATCACACTTCTTTAAATTTGACCTGCCCCCACTGACAGTTTAACACCCACAACAACAACAACCAACAGAATTCCCAGAATTCCCTACGAACCTTCATACCGTAGACAGAAGACTTTTTTCAGAACTCTTATTCTGAATGTTTTGGAGTGGACAAACTCAATGTCCTGATTGTAACTCAACCGCTTTAAACCGAACACCTTTTGAACATGACAATAAGCATCTGAATAAACATCAATCATCAGATCCGACACTCAAACGTCCTGTATAAAGACTTTCCAGACGACGCCACCACATTCATATTAAAGCCCATGGTCTTTATCTGTCACACAAACTTCACAGCACGGGGAAATGTGTTTCTTTACATATCCCATCTTAGAAGGTTGGAATCAGAGGGCTGGATCAGCTATGATACAGCGCCCCGGGGAGCAGGAAGGCTAATTAAGGGTCTTGCTCAAGGACCCAACAGTGGCAGACTGACATGGTGCAGTTTGAACCAAGGTCTTCCTGGCCTTCCAATCAACAACTCAACACCATAACCATTCGAGCCACCGCTGCCCCCTTCGGGATAGTTTCATTATAATGCACCGGTGTCCACATACTTTTGGTTTATTAATTATGATTATTGTAATAATTTCTCGAAAAACTATCAGACGAAATTCTGAGGATTCCTCGAGAAGCGTTAAATCGTAACACTCGTAACTTAATAAACGGGAAACACAGCTTGAGAAGATGGAGAAGATTTCGCTTGAAATCTGTCCAAAAAAAAAAAAAAAATGCTTTGGCTACAACTGTAATGAACTGTTTATAAACATGTAAAAGATTTTGTAATATTTTTATAAACTCATTTACAGCATTTAGCTCAAACCCTCGTTTAAAGTCACTTACGGTTAAACTCATTTCACACAACCGAACAGTAAAGGGTTAAGAGCTTTATTCAATGGCCCAAGAATGGTAGCTTGGTGGTCCTTGGATTTGAACCCACGACCACTAGTCCAACAGTGTTAACTCCACACTGCTGTAATACACCGTGCACAGTGATTGGTTAACTGGCCGCTTAGCAACAGACATCCAATCAGAGGCTAAGAAAACTGCATAAAAACCTCATAACCGGTGAAAAGCAGGACACAGCATTTGGTAGACACTCTTTCATTTATACAACTGAGCAATTGGGGGTTAAGGGCCTTACTCAGGGGCCCAGCAGTGGTGGCTTGGTAAAGCTGGGAATTAAACCCACAATCTTTGGGTTGGCAGTCCAACACCTTAACCATCAGCCACCACTTCCCCAGCAACATTGAATCAAAAAGGATCGGTAGATAAATTCAGACAGAAAAATACTGAGCTGGCGGAAGTGTGTGGTGGGACAAGGGGGAGAATAACCACACACCCCGCTGTCACCCAGATGAGGATGGGTTCCGTCTGGAGTCTGGTTCCTCTTAGGGCCTTCTTTACCAAGAGTTTTTTTTTGGCCCCATTAATCATTAGGGATAAATATAAAGCGGTATTTCTGTACAGCTGCTTTAGTATAAAGCTTAAAATATAACAACTGTGAAAATATTCAAGTGTCTGAACAAAACCGAATATTATATGGCATCAAAATAGTTTTAAACAGCAAATATTCAGTTTTGAAGAAACAGATTCCAGTTTTCAAGATAAAGAAATGAAATTCAGTTGCAGAATTCAGACCCTCCAGAAAGTAGGTCAGAGGTCATCCACAGGGAAAAGCAGACGATCACTGAAAAGTCAAACAAATCATTTCTCCATTCGCACAAAAGATTCTTAAAAAAGATTCTTAAACATAACAATTTAATATTGATTTGTTAGTTTAACGTTTCCAGCGTGTAAAACATTGAACATAAATGCTCTCTGGTGTGTGTTTATTTGGTGTGTTCATACCCCAGTGTCTATAAATTATGTTTGGAGTTGTAGATTAAATATGATGAACACTAATGGAACCACGGTGGTGGAACGGTTCAGTGGTTAAACATTCGCCAGCATATCTGTGGTTCTGTGTTTGAATCCCACCTCGCATATACATTATTGGGGCAGCACGGTGGCTTAGTGTTTAGCACTGTTGCCTCACAGCAAGAGGGTTCGATTCCCCTGCAGGGGTCTTTTTGTGTGGAGTGTGTATGTTCTCCCTGTGCTTGTGTGGGTTTACTCCGGGTTCTCCGGTTTCCTCCCACAGTCCAAAAACATGTATGTTAGATTGATTAGTGATTCTAAATTTCCCATAGTAGTGAGTGTGAGTGTGTGTGTGTGTGGCCCTGTGTCCCCTCCTGTCTTTCTCCGTTTCAGAGACGGCAGGGACTCCAGCAGATCCCTGTGACCCCGCATTAGGGAATAAGCAGGTATAGAAGATAAATAAATGAATGAAAGATTTACTTTTTTTTGTGTGATTGTATATTAAAAGTTTCAGTGCTTCAACCAGTATAATTTTTTTTATATTAAGTTGTTCACCAAATTTAATGTTCTGAATTTCTTTATATTGAAAACTAAAAATTGGATATTTTTTGTTTAACAATTAAGAACTAAAAAATTTTGGAAAGATCAACATTTAAAACTATGTTAATGTCACATACTGTAACATTCAGTTTTGTTCAATTTCATATTTTGGGTCAAAATAAAAAAATAAAAATAAAAAGGAATTGAATGACATCACACTAAAACAAAGATGGAAGTTAGATATTAACAAATAACACAAAACAAACCAACGGCATTACCTACAGACTCGACAGCATTTTATAACGTTCCTCATTTCTGGGAAACAAAAATCAGCTCAGAGAAACAAACAAAAATACAAAATACAAAAAAAGGAAAACTTTTCAGAATTAATCTAAAATTTTCTGTAAATAAACATAAAAGTACACAGTATTAGTTTAGAGTAAGGATGCACCGATACTATCGTTTAAAGAATGAGTTCAATTACCAATATTTTTTCCTGGTACTCGCCGATATCGATATCGAATGTTTGTGTCAGGTTTCTCCTGCCATTTTCTCTCGTCTTGCTACAGGGTCGGTTGCCGAGTGCCAGCGTTACTGCTAGCGGCAAATATCGGTGCTAACTTCTGTAATTTAATTTCTTATATACTTGTAATATAAGTAATCATTTTATGAGTACTCACACATGTTCCTCTTGATATACTGAAATATTGTCACATCACTGAGTCTAAAATGAAAAGACGCTGCATTAAAAGTTTTGTCAATGACGTACTGGTGTTTATACATGATATACGATATATATCTATTTATATATGATATACATCAGTGTGAAAACATGAGCTCAGTATGGAGTCTGTAATTAAAGTGATCGTTTCCCTTTCTGTGGATTAAAAAAATGAATCGAATAAAAATTAGACGAAATATCACTGCTTCTTAGAAAGTTTTTTTTCCATGCATAAAATGTTTTTATTTATATATATATATATATATATATATATATAAAATTTGGTAAAATTACAAAAAAAGTCACATTTTTTTGAAAACCATTCAACCGATTTTTTCTGGGATACAAAATTTGATAAAAATTAAAAGTTGCAAAGTAAAAGTAAATTAAAAAAAAGAATGATATCAACAGCATTTCCTGCTATAATTACTGTGATATTGAATCTCCCTCCACCCGGACCTCCACCTCTATCTGGCTGTTAAATCAGACTCGGAACGGTGAAGTCTTGTGACTTGTGCAGTAGATCGATAAGCACGTCTGCTTTAACCGATTGCTCGAGGGCACGACACAGTTTTCCCACCGTGCAGCCCTGAAGACCTTCCTTCATCTTCCAGTGCTCCAGCATCTGGTGGACCTTCTCAGCCAGGCCGTCACGCCCGTAGTCGTGTTCGATAGCGTCAATCTCCACCTCGGTGAGGCCCAACTTCCTGGAACAGGCTTTCCACTTCGCACCCACGTTCTTACGGACCAGCTCCAGATGTTCGTCCGTGATGGCGTGGTCTTCTGCACGAGAACAACAACACACGGTACGATGAGCACCGGAGATCCACTTCGAAGCTTGGAAGAAAACTTCTTATGGATGAATTTTTTATAAAACATATAAAAGAAACGATCTAAAAGATCTAAAAATGTAAAAATAAATAAATCTAATTTTTAAATAAACGAATGTTTAATCGGTTCCATTTAAAATCCTTTATTTTTTTTTTTAATCATAGAAATCATAAAATTCACCCATTTAGCGATGCTCCGTCTCATTTATGAGTTTATAATTGATTGGATTAAAAATAAAAAAGAAATAAAAAAATCTATTTAAGAAACAATGTTAAAATTTTACATTAGAAATCTAAAAAAATGATTCAATTCAATTTTAGACTTTGATTTATTAGTCACACATTTTGTACAATAAGGGATGTGTTTTTATTATAAAAAATATTACATTTACAGTATTTGGCAGACGTCCTTATCCAGAGCAACTTACAATATTCCTTGTTATACAACTAAGCAATTAGGGGTTAAGGGCTTTGCTCAGGGGCCCAACAGTGGTGGCTTGGTGGAGCTGGGAATCAAACCCACAACCTTCGGGTTGGTAATCCAACCCCTTAACCATAAGCCACCACTTCCAGCCACTGCTTCAATATTAATAAAAAGCTCTTTTCCGTTTATGTGTCTGTAACCTGAGTTCGGCTCACTATGAGTTCCCACTGATAGGAGTTTAAAGGAAGATTCCTACGTCTGGGATTTGACTTATTTAAATAGTTTTCGAAAAATAAAAAAACAAACAAAAAAACTTTAAATAAATTACAAATAAAAAAAAATCTGCAGCAGAAAATGAGCAGGTATCGCTGCACCAGTTGGGGGAAAGAGGTATTACAGTGGGTGTTGGACTGCCAATTGGAAGCTCGGGGTTTGGTTCCCAGCAACACCAATTACAGCTACCACCTTTGGGCCCCTGAGCAAGACCCTTAACCCCTAATTGCTCAGTTGTATAAAAGAGATAAAGGTAAGTCGCTCTGGATAAGGGCGTCTGCTGTAAATGTAGAAAAGAAAACCACTAAAAACTTTAAAAAATAAATTTGAGCGGAATTTGTATAAATATATAATAAAATAAATATAAATATAATGATAATAAATAAAATAAATATAAATTTTAAAGTGTGATGATGAAGTATTCAGTGTGTATAATGTTTTACATGGTTAAGCACAAATAACTCTGTTACCTTAAAATATTTTCAAACCTTCTACAACCCAAAGATCTCATCATCTGATGAAGAACATGATGACATCATTAACTGAGAAAGAAACTATATTTCCGTAACGCTGATTAATAAAAGTGTTAAAATGAAAGAACAGGCGGCTCACCATACTTCAGCAGCAGCTCTTTATACTTGGTCCTGGAGGACGAGTAGCTGGACTGAGAGCTGAGGGACGAGCTGTCCACACTGCGGAAATGCATGGTGTTGTTGTTCCCGATTTGAATCCCACTGGCTTGACTGATGTACAGCGACCCGCCTAAAAAAAAAAAAAAAAAAAAAAAAAAAAAAAAAAAAAAGGAACTAGAAGTTGAGCAAAACTCCTTCATAGAAATGGTTTTACACTACAGTGGTGTGAAAAAGTGTTTGCCCCCTTACGAATTGTTTTGCATGTTTGTCACAATTTAATGTTTCAGATCATCAAACTGATTTAAATATCAATCAAAGATAACACAAGTAAACACATCATGCAGTTTTTATTATTAAGGGAAAACTAAATCCAAAACTACATAGCCCTGTGTGAGCCCAAGTGTTTGCCCCCCCTGTTAAAACATAACGTAACTCTGGTTTATCACACCTGAGTCAGGCCTGATTACTGCCACACCTGTTCGCAATCAGGAAATCACTTTCATAGGACCTGCCTGACCAAGTGAAGTAGACCAAAAGATCACTGTAGATATTTATCCATGGTGCTGTAGGGGCAGGGAAAGCTTACTGATTATAGCGTTAAACTATTAATCCAAAGGTCATAAATTTAAAACTGAAGACCCCCCCCCGGCCTGAGCCGTGGTGTAGTTAAAGTTGTTGGGCCCCGCCACCTGGGTTCAATTCCGGGCTTGGGTCCACCTCTCTCTCGCTCTGTCGCCTCCATTTTATCCCTCTGTCCTATCAATAAAGGGAAAAAATGCCCCAAATTATCTTAAAAAACCCCCAAGCTGGCACTATGGACCCTTAAGCAAGGCCCCTCAACTTCTAAGATCTAGAAATAAGATAAATGTAAGTGACTCTAAATCAGGGTGTTCCCCAAATGCTGTAAACCAAAAATAAAGTGTCATTTTTTTTTCAAGTGGGCGGAGCTTATTTTTATGCAGATTTTAATACAGCTTCAAATCCGGGCTCGACAAACGAGATCAGTTAATGTCAAGCTCTGAAATTGTAATTAAAGAAATTGTTGTTTTTTTATTTGCTGGCTCACAATATCGTCAGCGAAACTATTACAGCCAAGTTCGACTGGCGAAACAGGTCTGTGGCGATCCGCACACATTAATACAGTTAAAATGAGAAGTTTTTTCTTTCCTTAAAATTATTGCTAATTAAAAAAAAGCCACAACATTAAGCATTCTAAACTTTATTTATATTTACAATAAAATTTAACTAAATTAAATCTATTTAAAGTATCCACATTTTTCAAATCACTGGCTCTCTTTACAAAACAAGAGCCATAGTGAAGACTCCGCCCACCCGGATCATACCAAACAGAACTAAAGGAGGGGGAGGAGCAAAGCATCTTTCTAGGAAAAGGTTTATCCCTAAATGAATATATAAAAATGGTTGTTTAATTAATGTCATTAAGCATTCTCATTGCTGTGTGTATGTGTGTGTGTGTGTGTGTGTGTGTGTGTACCTGTTTCAGGTTGAGGTAAAGTCCCTGCTGCAGAGAAGTCTGAAGGCCATGACTGCATGCGTTCAAACTGTTTGGATTGTTGGTACGGTCCACTCTGTGAATGTGGCATTGACATCTGGGTATCGTAATCTGGCCTGCCAAAAGCCTCGTAAGGATTAGGATTATGTTTGGACCAAGACTGCACCGAGGACACCTGTTGGGGTGGAAGATCTCCACCACAGGCGGCACCGGGGACAGACTGCGAGACGGGATTGAAGTACGAGGGGAGATAGGGCTGAGGCTCAGCTGAGTAGTTGCCGTGTTTGTGGTAACTTAACTCCTGGTCCAGTTTCTGTTCCAGGTTCGGCGGGGTGGACGGATGGTCAGGGACGGCGTCCGATTGAAAGACACCTGAGGTCATGTCGTCCAAACTGGTCTCCACAGGCCCAAGATCTGAACTCCGCAAAGGGGTGGGAGAATCACCAGAGCGCCGATTAACGGGCGGAGCCTCCAGTCCTGTAAGAAGGAATGTAACCTTAAAGTTATATAAAATCTAAGTAAAGACTAAACTACAACTATAAAAAGTGTTTTGAGGACATTTTTCATTAGTATTAACTAATGAAATCACTGTTGGCTTTCAGTCAGAGACGATTTTTTTCCAATGCTGGGATGTACATTACATGTATATTATATTAAACCACCAAAATAAATTAAGAGGTAAAAGATATACTCTTTAATCAACTAAACTGCTGACTATGAAACTAGTATTTGTTTCTATACAAAACATTATGCATAGTTTGCATCAAAATATTACTTTTTTCAACATAAAGACTACCAATACCGATATATGGCGCTATCTTGTAGGCTACGCTAGGCTAGGCTAGGCTGAGCTAAGTTAACCTAAGCGAAGAGATGAGATGATATGAGATAATTAAATATAACATAATATAAGATAAGATAATTTAATCTAATCTAATCTAACACAAGATATAATAAGATAAGATATAATAAAGTAAGATAAGACAACATATAATAAGATAAGATACAATACGATAAGATCAGATAAGATAGGATAAGATATATTTAGATAAGATGAGATAAGATAGGATGAGATAAGATAAGATATAATAAGATATAATAGGCTAAGATAAGCTAAGATAAGATAAACTAAGCTAAGCTAAGCTAAGCTAGGCTAGGCTAGGCTAGGATAGATAAGATAAGATAAGATAAAAATATACCTTTATTTGTCCCACATTGGGGAAATTTCTTTTTTCAGCAGACAGTAAAACAGTGTATTTGCTTTCTACAGTTCTAATCAGATAATTAGACATGATAACTTTAATATAAGTAACTATACCACAGCGCTGTTGAATTCTCTATTCTAATTGGTGGAGATAGAAAATATTATTATTATTTTTTTTTATATTGTCTCTATAACAAAAGTCAAATAAAAAACAAAATCAAACCTGATTTTAGGCATTTAACAGCATTAAAATGTCAATGATAAAACATCTTTTATAAATAAAAACACAGTGCAGTTAATTATTTCACCATTACAGTATCTTCACCATCATTAGTTATTTCTTACCCGTGATTCTTTGCCCTAAATACTACAGTACAGATAAACAATAATCTCCTTCATGTTGTTGTTGTGTATTTGCAGTATTACCTGCAGCAGTTACTCCCGGCTCTATGGTCAGGTTTTTTAACTTCTCCACCAACTCTGATGGACCTTCATAAATATCCTGCGTAACAATTTAAAGACATAAAACAACATTTTTTTCAAACCCAATGTGATGTCCCATTCGCAGAACCAGATACAGTAAAGAATCCATTTTGCAGAAGCTTTTTTTAACCGTAATTCATAATCGTACAGAACAATTGTAGCAAAAAATCTAAGCAAAAATCCGAGCAAAATCGTTTAAAGCAGAATTGAGAAAGCAAGGTCAAGATCATAAACGGGATATGCACCATATAAACACTCAAAACATACTGGTTGACAATACTTTTTACCGCTAGATTCCAATGGTAAGCTTATGAAACTAACTCTCTGAGGTAATAGCTAAGGGGAAGTATATGTGCTAAAACTCAGAAGAGAGCTCCCTAAATAAAGAAGGTCCTTAAGTTATCCTCCCTCCTTCAAACACCTCTATCTGGTCTTGGTGCTGGGCATGGGTAAAATTCTTGGGTGAGCATAGTTTCCAAGATATCACTGGCCATTAGCCCTCCTTCTCCTAGAATCCAAAATCACCATTACCAGGTGATTTGGTGACCCGTCAACCTCCAGTGATGGAGATTCGGTAGGAGGCCGGAAGCTCCAGTCTGTACGTAACCGGGTTGATACAGTTATTGGTCGATAGCCAAACCCTCTGGCCTGGTCAGTAATAAGTGCTTGTACGCGCCGGTCTCGTATGGCTGGCTGTAACCGGACGTGTGCACTTTCCCAGATGCAAGCGGTGTTCTCTAGAACATGTATGCGTACTTGGTTTAGTCTCTTCACCTGTCCACTGGTCTCTGAATGACATCCTGAGGTGAGTACTGAGTACCAAGATTAGATACAATGTATTCTGGGATACTACATTTCCTTAACACACAGTAAAACAGGTGGGTGGCGTGTTTGATGGCTATAACCAGACTTTTCTGAGGGACCAGGCAACAGGCTTTTGGAATAGGTGTCCCCTTCTACTAAAAAAAGCAGGGTCGGTAGCTGCCATGATTGTTTTGGCCTTCATCTGTTTTTTTCTTCAAAGCCATAACCTTTGCTTGGTATATACTATATATTGGGGACTGATTCGGTAGCCGATAAATGTAGTACAGCACATAGTTCTCTGTCTTTGAACTAAAGTTGGTATTTCTGAAGCCTGGTGAGAACAGAAAATTAGGATGTTGTCTATGTAGTCGATGACAGATTGGTTTTCCCCAGTCCTGGAGAATCTTACTGATAAAAGATTAAAGGACTGCAGGCATGTTTGTCAGCCTATAAGGCATCGCTCTATAGTGATAGTGACCCCTAGTGGTAAGAAAAGCAAACATTTATTCATGCCCCTCTTGTTTCTGGCTCAAGTTGTAGGTACTCCTCAGGTCTAATTCAGTAAATATGGGAGCCAATGTTCTAGAGCCACTTGGACCAGTGGTAGTGAGTAGCATTACTTGACCATCACTGGATTCAGTATTAATAATAAATGCATGATCAAAGTCATATTTGTAGTCTACAAAGAAGAATCTTGCTGCCACACATGCTGTGGAGAAGCATATGAATCTCTAGGGTTACCCTTTAGAGTTTCTGGTATAGAAAGTGGGTATTCTGAGCATGAGATTGATGGCTCAGTCCCAGGGCTGATGTTGAGGAAGATGCGATGTAGCTAAATCTTCTTGAAGACCCCAAGAAAGTCTATATATTCCATAAGAACGTTGGTAGTGGAGTATACAGACAACATAGGTGGACAAACATTCACTGTGGGTGGACAAATGATAAAGAAGTCATAAAATATTGACAGTATGGGAACCACTGGATTATATCCAAATAATTTCACATGATGTACCAGCCACGAATATCTGAGAATCAGCGGTTTCTTAGGTGATTACATACAATGTTATCTGTTTTACAGGTAGTGCTCAAACCTATTTGATGAACGAGATAGAGAGCTGCTCCAGAGTCCACTAATGCTGGAAACACATAGGTTTTCTCGTTACTTGTGATTATTGCTGGCAGTTGTCCATCCTGACAGCCATGCCTGCATATTTGGACAAGGTAGCTGAGTCCTCCGTGCAGGTTAGTTCAGCTCCTAAGCAGGAAATCGGGCCCTACCAAAAGTCCGACTTCAACACCACATCATTTCATCCACTTTGAGCTGCTAATGTGCAGAATTTCATGCTATAATCCTCTGAGGTGCTAATTCCCTGATGCAAACTCTAATGCTGGCTAGAAATGTCCAACCGGATACTCAAAGTTTATTTATTTATTTGTTTGCCCGTTTTTTTTTTTTACTTACTCCGTTCTTTGTTTACTCTTTATTAATCAATTTTTTGTTTATTTATTTTTAAAACATTTTTATTTTCACCAAAACAAATAAAGGGGGCACAAACATTTGCACCCAGCAAAACCTACCTTAAGGGCTTGCAAATTCTGCTCAACATCTGCTTTCAGGTTGTGCTTATAGAAAGGCAAGAACGACTCGTAGCTTTCTGAAAGAAAAAAAAGAAAGAAAGAAAGAAAGAAAGAAAGAAATTTATATAAAGAAATTGAAAAGAAATTTAAAAGAAAGAAAGAAAGAAAGAAAAGAAAGAAATTTATATAAAGAAATTGAAAAGAAAAAAAGAATAAAAAGAAAGTAAGTAAGAAAAAGAAAGAAAGAAAAAAGATAGATAGATAGATAGATAGATAGATAGATAGACAGACAGACAGACAGATAGATAGATAGATAGATAGATAGATAGATGTACGGAAGAGTACGGAAAAATGGAAATGGAAAGACAAAATAAAAGAAAAAGTAAAAGAGTAAGGATGAAAAGAGAAAAAAAGAAAAGAGAAAAAGAACGTAAGCAAGAATGTGATTTTTTTTATCTGATTCCAAAATTAATAATACATTAAAAAACGTATGATAATTCAGTTACAAATACTCTACAAAATACTTTAATTAATGCTAATACAAATCTATAAATTTCCTTTATTAGTCCTGAAATGGTGTCCCACCCGATACGGTCCATGGTGCAACAGTATTCATCAGTACATCCCCTGATCTCACCTTTAAAGCAGGGGCGTTTCTGAGGGTCGTGTTCCCAGCATCTCTTCATAAGACTGATGATCTCGTCAGGTAAATCGTCTGGAATCAGGCTCTCGTCTGGACGGTCTCCTTTACGGACACACTGGCAGATCTGGTCTTGACTAATAGCATCTGGAAAATGAAAAAAAAAGTGGATGATGCTAGTTTACTCATTTCCTGATTTCAGTTTTTATTTTAAACATGAGGTCACTCACTCTCATAAGGCTCCTGATTGGTCAGAATAACCCACACCACGATGGCGAAGCTGTAAACGTCTGATTTTTCAGTGGATCGAGTGTTGATGCTTTCCAGGTGCTCGGGAGCCATGTAGCACAACGTCCCGGCCGCCATCGCACACGACTTCCTGCCTCCGCGACTCTGTCTGCGCGACTCCTCCCTCGTCAGACGACTCCACGTCTGACACCTGGCCAGACCGAGGTCTGCAATCTGACACCAAACACACACACACACACACACCAGGTTAGTCATGACTGGGCTATATTTCTGTTGATAAACAACATTTAATTTAATGAAATTTATGTATAGATAATGACATGTATAATAATAATAATAATATATATATATATATATATATATATATATATATATATATATATATAACATATATATATATATATATATATATATATATATATATATATATATATATATACTATATATATATACACAGTCTTATGCAAAAGTTTAGGCACCCTTTGATAAATAACAGATTTTGGTGATTTTCTAATTGAAGTGAGATGTTAACACACAGTCTCTCTTGGAAATGGAAAAAATGCACAATATTTTCAGCAAACATTGATGCATAGTTACTTTTTATGCCATAAATTGAAAAAAAAATAAAAATAAAAACATTTTTATGGCACTGTGCAAAAGTTTGGAGCACCCTAAGAGTTCCAGAGTCTCAGATTCTTTTTACAAGGTTTCAGACCTTAATTAGCTCGTTAGATCTGATGGATGGCAACAGCTGTCATTAGTAAATGCCAATTTCAAAGCTTTACAAATACTTTGACTCTTCAAACCTTGTGCACACACTTGCGGACACTCAACGACCATGGGTTCCTCTAAGCAGCTGTGTAATAATAATAATAAAAATTGTGCAAGGTACATGTACAGAGCCAATGAAATGCATTTTTCGCATATCCCATCTTAGTAAGTTGGGGGTCAGAGCACAGGGTCAGCTATGATACAGCTCCCCTGCAGCAGGAGGGGTTAAGGGTCCTGCTCAAGGACCCAACAGTGGGTGACTTGCCAGAGGTGGGGCTTGAACGCAGGTGTTTCTGGTCTTCAGATTAACAACACAGCACCTTAACCATTTGAGCCACCCTGCCACCACTCTGAAGACTCTGAAAATGAAAGTTATTGATGCCCACAATGCAGGAGAAGGCTACAAGAAGATAGCAAAGCGTTGTCAGCTTGCAGTTTCCACAGTGAGAAATGTAATTAAGAGATGGCAGTTCAGGGGAACTGTGGAGGTCTCAGGGAGTTTTTCCTTGCCACCGTCGCCCCCGGCTTGCTCATCAGGGACAAACTGATTTCTGTTTAATTCTGTTTCATAATTTCTTCAATTGTAAAGCTGCTTTGTGACAATCACCATTGTAAAAAGCGCCAAACAAATAACACTGAATTGAATTGAATTGAATTGAAGATGGGATCTGGAAGACCAAGAAAACTCTCGAAGAGAACTGCTTGTATGCAGTCTATGGAATACCTCAACAGACGCAAGCTGAAGGTTTTGGAATGGCCATCACAGTCCCCTGATTTAAACATCATGAAAATTTGTGGGAAGATCTTAAAAGAGCTGTGCGTGCAAGACGACCAAAGAATATTACAGAACTAGAAGCCTTTTGCAAGGAAGAATGGGCGAAAATCCCAAGTACAAGAATTGAAAGACTTTTAGCTGGCTATCAAAAGCGTTTGCAAGCTGTGATATCTGCCAGAGGAGGTGTTACTAAGTACTTATTATGTAGGGTGCCCAAACTTTTGCACAGTGCCATAAAAATGTTTTTATTTTAAATTTTTGTTCCATTTATGGCATAAAAAGTAACTATGCATCAATGTTTGCTGAAAATATTGTGCATTTTTTCCATTTCCAAGAGAGACTGTGTGTTAACATCTCACTTCAATTAGAAAATCACCAAAATCTGTTATTTATCAAAGGGTGCCTAAACTTTTGCATAAGACTGTATATATAAAACTTTATATATTTTTTTATAATAATTTACTGTTATATAATCAGTTAAATAATCTACTTAGTTAATGTTTTATTTAATTGTATAAAAAATTTACAAAAACACTTTTTTTACATAGTTTTCTTTCAATTATTTTGTACAATGAATTTTTAATTAAATTTTATTTATTTTTTTTTAAAAGTTTTTTATATTGTTATTAAATTTTTATTATTTTTTCATTTAATTATATTCAAATTTTACAAAAATGTTTGTATTTTGTTTTATTTCGATTATTTGTACATTAAATGTATAAATTTATTTTTAATTTATCTTCTTAAAAAAGATTTTTATATTGTTCTTAGTTTTGTTTAGTAAAAAAAAATAAATTTTTTTTTGATTAAGTAAAAATATTGTACCATCTAAAACTATTTCTTTAAAGCTTTACTATTTCAGGACACCGAAAGTCAACAATCCTGAACGTTACTGTACCTTTATATGGAAATTTTCATCCACCAGGATATTTTCTGGTTTCAGATCCTTGTGAATCACTTGGTTTTCCGTTAGATAAACCATCCCCTCTAATATCTCCAGAATAATCCTTCCTTTAACGGGTACTGGAACATTCACCTGGAATATACAGTTAGCCAATCACGCAGCAGCAGCACAGTACATCAAATCACACAGGAAACTGATCATGAATGAAGAAAATCCGAATCATATCTTCATTTTCGGATTTATGATTCTAGAGCTCACTTCCTGTAAGCAGAAGATCCGCAGACAAACATGTCTTAGTGACGCAGGAACTCAGAGAAGAATTGATTGGTCTGAGCTGACAGGAAGTCTATAGTAACTCGAATAATCACCCTTTAAATCCTCCTCTTCTTTCTGCTACTAGGATTGTTTTTAGTTACGGTACATGTAGCAGAGTGGAAAGTCCAGCAGTGGAAACCTCAGATGTTTAGACATGAATGAGTTTGGGGTTCTCACCTTCTGCAGCATGGCCAGCAGGTTGCCTTTAGGAATGAGTTCCATGACCAGAGAGTAGTCTTGGTCCTCCAGTATGACACCCAGCAGCTTTACCACCCGCACATGGTTTAACTTGCTCATCAGACTGCCTTCCTCGAGCAAAGATGCCCTCTGCCTGAATGCACAATGAAGCACACACCACTTATTGTAGGCTTTGTAATGTACACACCATCATATTACATCAGCGGTTCC
The DNA here is from genome assembly GCA_005784505.1 of Bagarius yarrelli. NCBI lineage: Eukaryota > Metazoa > Chordata > Actinopteri > Siluriformes > Sisoridae > Bagarius > Bagarius yarrelli. Next base: position 285,546 of record VCAZ01000091.1, read on the forward strand.
CAAACTGAGGGGTACGACCCATGGAAAGGGTGCGAGTTATAATAATGTGAGGGGTCAGCAGATGTTTATAGGGGTACACCGACATTTCAAATAGATATTCCACATTATACACTCGGAAAGTTTGATGGAATCGCGAATTCCGCTCGAATAACAATAGCAATAGTACTAACGGCGAGGTAACCCCAGCACGGTACTTCCTGACTGTTAAAAAACCAAAAAAATTCGTATACTATATAGAATGCTATTCTGGACGCAGCCTAGATTGGAGCTAAACTCGTGACCCTGTTTGAAGGAGTTTTTCTGCCTTTGCTAAATTTTCTGTAAAGCCACGCCATGACGATATTCATGTGTAAAATTGTGATACAAATCAATTAAATTTGTTATATATATATATATAACTTCATTGTGCAAGGTACATGTAACCCTAACCCAGGGTCTCAAGGACCCAACAGTGGTTGACTTGCCAGTGGTGGGGGTTGAACCCAGGTGTTTCTGGTCTTCAGAGCAGCAATTCAGCACCTTAACCATTTGAGCCACCACTTTATTATCAGTTTTACATAAGATTTAGCACAATAGTGATCATATAAGTGCTACAATACTAATTATTTATTTTAACTTCTGGTTCCCCAATTCGTATTTTCATTTTTATGCAATCTGGTGGTTGTTTGAGGAACAGGAAAAAAATCACGGGCCATAACAAAGCCGCCCTAGAGTAAAACAGGGAAGTCAAATGTTTGAAAGAATGCTGACTGGAAGAAACATGGTGTCTTATGGAGTCTATGAGCGCTGGAAGATTTTTAGGAGGCTTAAATGATAAACCAGTGAAATATTATTTGGGTTTTCGTTCTTGATCATTAGGTCTTATGTTGTCTTGTCTGGATTTTTTTTTGTCTTAGATGATCGTGTATTTCAATTTACTTTTACTTTTGTTCCAATTTTTTGATGAATCTTGTCTTGTTCTTTTTTCAACCTTTTTTTTGTTTTCTCTTTTCCAGTCTTACTGCTCATTTTTTCCCCTGACTTTCTGTTTGGTCTTTTTTAGTTTGCTCTTATTTCTAGTCATACCTGGTCATGATTGGTCATGGTTTGTTGGCTGTTTTTTAAAAAAAAAATTTTTTATCTGGTCTCGTTTGATTAAGCCTGTTCTTTTCCAGTCTTGTCTAATCTTATCTCATCTTATCTGGTCTCGGCTAGTCGGTTCTGTCTTATTGATCTGTCATGTTTGTATCTTGTCTGTATTTGTCATAAACTCGCCTTGTCTTATGTGTGTGTGTGTGTGTGTGTGTGGTCAAATCTCGTCCGTTGGTGTAACGCAGACACACAAACACTCACTCTTTACGAGGTGGTCCCGTGTAGACCCTCTTCTGCACCACATGACCCAGGGTTTTGTGGTAGCACAGAAACACCTCACCGAAACCACCGTAATCCAGAGGCTTCTTCTTGATGAGGTCGGAGGACTTCATGATATCCAAGCTCTTTGCCATGATTTCACTACTCAGTGGGACATGGGATAAATCCCAAATGCTCCCTGTGATCTACACGTGCACTGTATAGGAGAGAAAATAAAAAGGGATGATTAAAATTTAGATAAAACAATCTTAATATTTATTTGATCTTTTATACAAATGAATTGACTCCTAAAGGGTGTGACCCTGCTATTGGGACTGCTGATTAAAAATTTGCATGGGTTTTATTCCCACCACCACCAACAAATTGCCAATGCTGGGCCCTTGAGCAAGGCCCTTGACCCTCAACTGCTCAATTGTATAAATAAAATAATTGTTAGTCACTCTGGACGTCACTAAGGACGTCTGCCAAATACCGTCCATGTAAATGTAAGACTACATGACACCTAAGAAAAGAAAGACAAATAAAGTGTGTGTGTGTGTGTGTGTGTGTGTGTGGAGGGAGAGGATTTCCATATAAAATTGTTCTAATTGTAAAAAAATTAGAATAAACTGTTTATTTTTCAAGTCAAATCAGGTATTTTACACTTTGCATGAAAAAAAAAATTACAAAATTAAGAAAAGAATGTGAGAAGAATGAAATAAAAATAAATAAATAATAAATAAATAAATAAAGTAAAAAAGAATCAAATTAGATTATAAATAAATTGTGTGAAAAAAAAGATATAATAAAGTGAAGGACGTGCAAATAACTATCAAAACCATGTGGGGAAAAACTCACACATCAAACAGCTAATATATTGGTGGAAGTGATAGCGCAGTGGGTAATGTGTTGGACCGCTAATTGGAAGATTTGGGTTCAGCCCCTACCACCACTGTTGGGCCCCTGAGCAAGGCCCTTAACCCCTGATTGCTCAGTTGTATAAAAGAGATAAATTTAAGTTGCTCTAAATAAAGACGTCTGCTAAATGCTACAAATATAAATGTATTGGTGTTGGACTGCTAACCAGAAGATTGTGGGTTCCATTCCCAGTTCCACCAAGCCACCACTGCTGGGTCGATGAGCAAGGCCCTTAACCCCTGATTGCTCAGTTGTATAAGAGAGATAAATGTAAGTTGCTCTGAATAGGGGTGTCTTCTAAATGCTACAAACGTAAATGTATTGGTGTTGGACTGCTAACCAGAAGATTGTCGGTTCAATTCCCATGTTATGAGAAATCTTAACATTCATTTTATCTCCTATACACAAGAATCAACTATAAAAGGGTTCATAATTCAAAAACGGGACAGAAACACAGACATGTGACCCCGCTGTTGGGAATTCTGATCAGAAAATCACAGGTTCGATTCCCACCACCACCAAGCTGCCACTGTTGGGCCCCTAAGCAAGGCCCTTAACCCTGTATAAATGAAATAAATGTTAGTTGCTCTGGATAAGGGCCTCTGCTGAACGCTGTCAATGTAATCTGAAGTCATGTACACTATCAGGCCAAATGTTTGTGGACACCTCACCAGCTCACCCACTCAAGTGCATCTTCCTTAAACTGTTCCACAAAGTCTGAAGCACACAGTCGTCTCGGACGTCTTTTTGTATGTTCTTGTGTTCTTGTGTCACAATTCTTTCTTCACTGGAACTGAGAGACTCGAACCCTGTCCCAGCATGACAATGTCCCTGTGCACAAAACCCCTGATCTCCATGAAGACATGCTGTGTTCTGATTGGAGTGGAGGAACCTTTGGGATGAACCTCAGACCTTCTCACCTTAACATTAGTGTCTGATCTTATTAAATGATAAACAAACCCACAAAGTCACATGACACAATTTAATAAAAAAGTCTTTCCAGATGCGTAAAGGTTTTTATACGAGGAAGAGTGAGACTAACATCTGGAATGAAATGTTTAAATAAAAACACATATGGATGTGATGATGAGGCGTCCCAATACTTTTGCTATATAGTGTTATATATATATACACAATTAAACAATCCGGTTCACAGACTTCAGTTAGTGTAAAACCTGTTTGTTTGTCGGCGCAGTAGTGTGTGTGTGTGTGTGTGTGCGCGCGCGCGGGTGTGTGTCATAACGTGGAGACTCCAACGCGGAAGTAAAAAGACTCTCGGTAGAGTAGAATAAGGGTTTGGAAAGCGGATATGTGTTAAAAAGTAAAGATTTAAAGGATAAAAATTAAAACAACGCTAAAAATTTTAATGCGTAAAAACCAAATCGGGCGAAACGAATGAAGATCCGGGGTTGTTTTCTTTTGCGCGCACAGACGCACCAAAACTGTATGTGTTTACAGCAAAATCCCCGAGTTTATTATTTATTTCATGATTAATTCACTTAAATTAAAATACATTTCAATAATAATAAAAATAATAATAACTGTAAACATCCATCGGGTCTCTTTACTGAAATATAAACCACTTCTCAGGTCTAAACGAAGAGCTATTTTCCTTAACCCCCCCCCCCCCCCCCCCACACACACACATCCTGAACCGAAACAGAAATAAATCAATAATCCAGTGTAATGATGTGTCCGGATTCAGTAAATTTACTCACTGATGTTTATTGTGTCCTAATTTCTGGTCCTGTAGATTTTGTTTCCGGATTGTAGAAACATGTAGCGGCACAAGTGAAAGTTAAAACACACCTCCATCCATCCGTCCATCCGTCCATCCAGACTGAAATAATCAACTCCGGGGCACGGATCTCACTTCAGCTCTTCAGCTTCAGGCTGTTGAAATCCAGCGGTGGAAATCCAGCGGTGGAAATCAGTTTTTTTCTTTTTATGTATTATTACAAAAATATGTTGCTAATTACTTTTTAATAGCTACTTTTGCCACAATACACATACAATTACTACTACAACAAACACATAAAGTTCCCCTCATATTCATTCATTCATTCATTTTTTCATTTGTTTATTTTTAATTTTTATATTTATTCATTTATTTAATGAATTTATGTTTTTTGTGACCCTAAAGAAATCCTATACAGAACGTTCTCTAATATTTGTTTTTTTTTTCACACTTATAATCAAAAACAAACGTTTGCAAATGTTAATCAGTGTTCTAAAAAGCACAATTCTTATTATTATGTTGTTATTATAATGTTATTATTATTAAACTGACCTTTCCAGAACAGTGCAGTTTTTTTGGGTTTTTTTTGTTTTTTATTTATAAAGGTTAAGTAGGTAATATACGCATGAAGTTTGTCCTGTCTTGACTAAACTACTACTGTAAATATAGGCCATGCTGTGCCGCACCGTCCGGTAGTGTTCCGCATGTAGGTTTGGTTCTCTGTTTATCCGTCGTCACTGTGGTTTGTGACGCTTCCTTCAATATGAATGTGCTTTTCGTTAAGCTGCTTATGATCCAAACCAACGCTTTACTCCTGTAGCGCTTATATTCAACTGAAAACCAAATTCTGCCTGAATAACAGGAAGTTTCTAGAATACTTGTTCCTGCCTGCAAAAATGCTGTTGAAAAATCTGTTAAAAACAATGAACACTGTTAGATACTATAATATTTTAGAAGCTGCAGAAATTACTTTAAATGCTTTTAATTAAAAACTTACATCATACATCCATAACTATCTATCCTTACACTTCTCTATATAACATCCATATTTACTCTGTATTTACTATATCATACAAACACTTCTATGTATATATATTTTGTTATTTCTTGCACAGCTATAACTGTATCATTCTATATACCCTTATTTATAAATACCACATATACATTCTACTGTATACTGTATCATACTATATATACTATATTATATATATATATATATATACTATTATTTATAAATACCGTATATCACATACTACTGCCCCTTCTGTACATTATTTACCCCCACCTCTGTAATTATCAACCCCATACCCTATTTATTACACTGATATTTATTGTTAATAAGACACTTATGCACTTCTGGTTAGATGCTATAACTGCATTTCATTGGCTCTGTACATGTACCTTGCACAGTGACAATAAAGTTGAATCTAATCTAATCTAATCTAATCTAATCTAATCTAAATTCAGTCAAGAAAAGGCACAAAAAAGGCACATGGTAATAACAGCGAACTAACAAGAACAAACTAGTGAGTGAGAAAGTGAACTGTTTCTAATAAACTGGACACTTTAACACTCTGTAGATCTTTTATTATTTTCCTTCATTTAATTCTGCTGTGTTGCCCCACTATAATCGGTGTACTGTCACTTTAAGAGCCGCTGGTACACAGTGACAGTTTCACTCTGATCTCGAGTCAGTTTCCTTTTCACTCTGCAGCTCCGACGTGTTTTTACAGCAGTGTTTATAATCTGATCTCAGATCGGTGTTTTTACTCTGGACACCGGTTCCCTCCTCGTGACTCATGGGGTGCGTCTGAAACCGACCTCAGCCACTGACAGGTCCTTAAATAAAAATAAATAAATAATTTACATTTAACATTAATTCAGACCAAAAAAACAAATAAAACATTTTTATCATCTTTCGTAAATGTATAAAGATTCTAAAATAATTCTACTGAAAATGGTTCATCTGATAATTATACATAAAACAATAAATATAATAGTAAACATTTGAATACGTACAAAATTATAGATAGCAACGCATTAATATCTGCGTCAATAATATATATATATATATATATATATATATATATATATATATATAAATATAACTATATAACTAATATTATAAAATTAACTTATTATTATATAACTTATTATACCTCATTATACATATTATTATAAACTACTATATAGATATATATATATATATATATATAATTAAAATTTAATACATTTAAACCAATTAATTAAATTTGCAATAAATGAATAATGAAACAAATAATATTTTATCGTGTTATTGTTCAACAATAACAACAACAACACTAATAATGATGATAACAATAATAATAATAACAATAATAAAAATAATAATAACAACAATATAATAATAATAATCATCATGTTCTGAGTTTTTTTTGTAGGCACAGGCAGAAGTTATTTCTGACCGTGCTCCGCAGTCCGAGCGTCCAGACTACATCCGGGACATCACAGATCCAGGATCAGATTTCTTACTTCTTTTGAAATAAGAGACCGGTTTCACGCTCCAGGGCGCCCACCCAGCGCTTCACATGAGAACTGCACTCTCCAGCAGTCTGTGCGCTTCTCAGCGTTTCTAACACACAGCAGCAGCAGTGTTAAAGCTCAGTTTAACTCCAGTTTTAATGTAGTTTAATCCCGAATCGTGCGTGTGTGTGTGTGTGTGTGTGCTGTGTTAAACACACACTCGGAGAACCGCATGATACTGACAGGATACTGACATCATGGGGAACGGAATTAATAAGGTACGAACCCGAGTACAGTTATTTCACCAGTATAAAGTCTCTCTCTCTCTCTCTCTCTCTCTCTCTCTCTCTCTCTCTCTCTTTCTTTCTTTCTTTCTTTCTTTCTTTCATTCATTCTCTCTCTCTTTTTCTCTCTCAAAGTCAAAGTCAAAAGTCAAAGTCTCTTTCTTTCTCCCCCTATTTCTTTTCT